>PVKM010016206.1:0-27080 GCA_004027735.1 Carollia perspicillata
ATATTAGACAAAGCAGACTTTGAGGCGTAGTAACAGACAAACTAGGTCATTATATAATAATAAAGAGGTCAACCCAACAAAACGACATAACGTTTGTAAATATTTATGTACATGTAGGTGACCTCAATACTGTACTTTCAAAAACTAATAGATCATCCAGGCAGAAAATCAGTAAGAAAACTTTGGACTTAAATGACATGTTAGCTCAGATAAACTTGACATTTACAGAACATTCTATCCAACAGCAGAATATACATTCTCCTCAAGAGCAAATGGGACATTCTCCAGGACAGATGACCTGAAATTACATCAAACATCTTTTCTGACCACAATGGTATGAGGAAAGAAGTCGAGGGAAACTGAAAAAATCCACAAATATGTGGAGCGTAAACAGTACGAGGGGGACCAAAACAACACATTATCTTCTGGAGGACGGGCCCCTTGCACTACAGGCTTCCCCCTCTAGGTGAGTGTCCTAGGGACCCATCTGTATCCATGCACCAGCTGGCGCTGTCCTGCGAGGCTGCATCTGGCTTCAGTGAATTGTTCTGAAGTCTTTCAACACCTGTGCCCATTTCATGATGGGTGATTTATAAACACACCTCACCACACTGCAGTGCGTGTTCTGCGGGTTTTGAACAGAAACTGCACGACCCCCATGGCCCACCATCCTCCCTGTTCACCGGACCTAGTGATGGTTTTCTGTTTCCCCGATGAAAAAGTCAAGTCCTCAAAGGGAAACATTTTGACAATGTAGAAGAGGTGAAACAAAAAAACAGCAGAAATACTAAAAACAAAAAAACAGCAGAAATACTAAAAGGCATCTAAATCAATGAGTTCAACAACCATTTTCAGCAGTGAAAAAAAGGTCTCGCTAGGTGTATTGCATCAAATGGGGAGTAACTTTGAAGGTGACTGAAATTTAAACAGATAATAATAAATATAAAATTTTTAATAAATAAATGGCTATAAAACATACCAAAACTTATGGGATGTAACAAAAGCAGTTTTTAAAAAATAAGCTCATAATGAAAATGCCTATATTAATAGAAAAGAACTTAAAAAAATCGCTATACCTCAAGAACTAAGGAAAAAAAACTAAAACAAAGTTAGTAGAAAAAAAAGGAAATAACAACAAAGTAGAAATAAATGAAACACAAGTCAAAAGAAAAAAAATCAATGAAAATAAGAGGTACTTTTTGAATTATAAACAAAATAGACAAACCTTGAGCTAGAACTAGCAAGAAAGAGAGGACTTAAATAAAATTAGAAATGAAAGAAACATTACAACAACTGATACCACAGAAATAAAAAGGATCTTAAGAGACTACTATGAACAATTACACACATGTAAGAAATTGGACAACCTGTAAGAAATGGCTAAATTCCTAGTAAATATACAGCAACCAAGGCTGAATCATGAAGAAATTGAAATTTGAACAAATAGCAAAGTAAGGAGATTTAATCAGTAATCAAAACCCCTCCAACAAAAATACAGAACCAGATGGGTTTACTGCTGAATTCTAACATTTTAAGAAGAAATAATACTAATCCTTCTCAAACTCTTCCAAAATCTAAAACACTCCCAAGCTCATTTTACAAGGCCAGCACTGCCCTGATACAAAAACCAGACAAGGATCCCATAAGAAAAGAAAATTACAGGCCAATAAACCCTGAATGCAGATGCAAAAAATTTCAACAAAGTATTAGAAAACCAAATTCAACAATACATTAAAAAGATCATGGTCAAGTAGGATTTATTCCAGGGATGCAAGGATGTTTCAACGACCACAAGTCACAAACTACGGTACATCACATTAACAAAAAGAGTGATAAAATATAGGTGCTCATCTCAATAAATGCAGAAAAAGCACCTGAAAAAATTCAACATCCACTCATGATAAAAACTCAACAAACTAGGTATAGAGGGACCACACTTCAACATCATAAAAGCCTTATGTGACAAAACCATATTCAATAGAAAAAGGTTAAAGCTTTTCCTCTGGAATCAGAAACTAGGGTGCCCACTCACCACTTTTGTTTAGCATGTAACTCAAGCCCTAGCCAGAGCGATTAAGCAAGAAAAAGAAATGCAAGTATCCAAACTGAAAAGGAATAAAACTATTTGCGGATGGCATGATCTTGTATACAGAAACCCATAAAGACTCCCAAAAAAACGTGGAAATTAAAGAATGAAACTGAAGAACATACACATAAATGGAAAGATATCCCCCATTTGTGGATGGGAATACTTAATATTGTTAAAGTGTCCATACAACCCAAAGCAATCTATAGATTCTATGCAAATCCTACCAAAATTCCAATATTTTTTTCAGAAAGAGAGAAAAAAGTTCTAAAGTTTCTATGGAACTACAAATGACCCCAAATAGCTAAAGCAATCCTGAGAAAGAATAAAGCTGGCATCACACTTCCTGATTTCACAGTATATTATAAAGGTACAATAATCAAAACAGCATCATAGTGGTATAAAAACAGACACAGACCAATGAAGTAGTCCAGAAATAATCCCATGCATATATAGTCCATTAACTTTTGACAAATGAGCCAAGAATATACATGGGGAAGTGACAGTCTCTTCAGTTAACAGTTTGGGGAAAACTAGACAACCATCTACAAAAGAATGAAACTGGACCCGTCTTACAATATATCCAAATATCAACTCAAAATTGATTAAAGGAATGCACGTAAGAGCTGATACTATAAAACTCTTCAGAGAAAACATAGGGGGTAAGACTCCTTGACATCGGTCTTGGTAGTCATTTTTTGCATTTGGTACTGAAAGCAAAAGCAAAACTAAACAAGTAGGACTACGTGAAACGGCAACTTTCCAACAAAATGAAAAAGCAGCCTATGGAATGGCGAAAACACGTGGTAAGCAGTTGACATCCACCACATATAAAGAATTCACACAACTCACCAGCAAAAACCACCACCCAACTGCAAAACGTGCAGAGGCACCGAACAGATGTTTGTCGAAGAGACATCGGGTGACCAAGGGGCACAGGAAAGATGCTCAGCATCACTAACCCTCACAGAAGTGCGCCCAAAACCACAACGCAGTACCGCAGTGCCGGCTCAAACCTGTTAGAATGTTTATCATCA
Source organism: Carollia perspicillata (assembly GCA_004027735.1). Taxonomy (NCBI): domain Eukaryota; kingdom Metazoa; phylum Chordata; class Mammalia; order Chiroptera; family Phyllostomidae; genus Carollia; species Carollia perspicillata. The sequence continues at coordinate 3,124 of PVKM010016206.1, forward strand.
AAAAGACAAGACGGATCCTCTGGTTTCTCTTCAGATAGTATAAATCTTGTGTCTTTTACTAAAAGGGCAAGACGAGCAAATGTTGGCGAGGACGTGGAGGAAAGGAAACCCTCGTGCACTGCTGACGGGAACGCGGTGAGGAGGCTCCTCAAACACTGAAGGCAGAACCACGACGCGATCCAGCGATCACACTCCTGGGTGCACACCCAAAGGAAACCGAATCACCACCTTGAAGAGGTGTGCACCTTCACGTTCACGACAGCCAAGACATGGAAACAGCCTGATGTCCACTGATAGACAAACGGTAACGACAAGGTGCCACGTGTAACATTATTCAGTCACAGAAAGAGAAGGAAATCCTGCCGTTCGCAACAACGTGGATGAACCTGAACGGCACTTCGCTCAGTGAAAGCCAGGCAGAGAAAGACAAATACTGTATGATCTCACTTCTGTGTGGAATGTAAAAAACTCAACTCACAGAAACAGAGAACAGATGGGTGGGAACAGGGTGAAGGTGGTCAAAAGGTACGACCCCCCAGTTTTAAGATAATTACAATGGGGGGTGTAGCGTACAGCATGACGACTAGTTAACAATACTGTATTGTGTATCTGAATGTTACTGAGTAAATCTTAAAAGTCCTCATCACAAGGAAAAGATTTAACCGAGTGAGGTGATGGATGTTAACTGAACTTACTGTGCTAATCATAACCATTTCACAATCTACACGTGTATCGGATCATGCTGTATGCCTGAAACGAATACAGTATTACGTGTCAATTATATCTCAATAAAACTGGCGGGGGAGGGGGAGAAGAGTCTGCTCCTACCTCACAGACTGGCGACAGTGAAGCCAACTCCAGCCCCATCCCTCTCTCACATGGCCTACCTCTGGGAACAGGATCGTTTTCCTCCTCTGGCTCCCAGAGCCCAGGGGCCCTTTCTGGAGGGCCAGCGGTGATGCTCAGGGCAAGGGGCTTCCGAGAGGAGCCCCTGCAAGGAGAGACGAGAGCTGCACCACAGAGAAACCAGAACACCCAACCAGGGTTACAGGCAGGCAATGATCTAAGTCCAAGTACAGAAAGACGAGGCATTTCTTAATGGAAATACTTACAAATAGGTGGGTTGCCAATGATGCATTTAAAATTTAATTGTAAGTGCAGCGCTGTCTGTATTTTACCCTTTCGAGTTTAGTAGGTGACTAACCTCTTCCCAGGTGGTATGAATTTCACAGCTGGTGACAGATGAGAAGTTTGCAGGAGGCCCCCAAATTTGTTTTTAAAAGAAATAGCTAAGTAAGTTTACAGTGACCTTTTCAAGGGCAAAATTGCTAAAAGCAAAACTGAAGGAACTAGTTGTTCTCATTTCAGTGAGACCCTGAAGCGAACACAGGGAGTTCTTCTTCTACTGAAAGTTGGTATCTGGTTTCAGTTACGTATCACAAGTATGAAAACTGAAATACAAATAAGTTTTTTAAAAAATGAATCTGAAATAGCTTTTCTAGTAACTAATGACACAGGTTTCAATGCTTTTGAATGTCCAAGCCTCCACGACACTCGCGATTTCTGCCACCGCAGGCTCCCTGGTTTTGCTCCTGCTGGTGGTATATTTGTGCAAGTCAGCGGACTTCACTAAGTGGCTGGCAGAACACCTTGCACACTGCACAAGGAAGACCTGATGTAATACGATAGCCTAAATTTGTTCTAGTACAGGAGACCTGTATTGGACTTCTGACCTCCAGCACTGAGAAATGATTTTGTGTTGTTTGAAAGCCACTAAATGTGCAATCACCTGTTAGGCAGCAATAGGAAACCCACGTACCTAGGGAGATCACATTACCTGCTGCGGTCTCACAGTGACTAATGCAGGCCTGTGAGTCTTCCCTCTCCACTGTTCTCTCCTTCACACCACGGCACTGACAACTCCCCTAAAATAAACACCTTCGTGTACCAGAAAAGCCAGGTACTTCCCCAGAACATTTACTATGTAAAGCAGAGAAAGAAAAATCAAACTGTTCCTAGTTGATCTAAGCAGTGTTCTATAATTTCCTTTCTTGTACTATGGTTTGTGTTCAATTGTTTCTTTTTGCTCAATATGAAACACTATTTCAACACTGTCCAAAAATATCTTACAGTACAAGTTAGATAGTTAAATGAGCAGTACATGTAGTCCGAATTGTCACTAAATGTTATGGGTAGATTTTTTTTCACTCCTCAGAGGCCTTCAACCAAGAAACTCGCGCTTTGTTCTGTGCTGCTCAGGAAAACGCTGCTGCGCTGTGCCTTGCGTCGCTCACCCCCCGCCCCCCGGCGCCCCTGCTCCCTCCTTTCTGGCGCCCTAACCAGGCAGATTTTGAACCCCTGGGGCTGATCACCTGATTTTCTTAACTCGTCTCTTGTACTTCCCGTATCTCTGCTTCTTTGTTTTGCTTACTGGAAGATGTGTCTCCCTTCCAGCCTCCTACCAGACTTCCTCACTGCACCTGTTGTATCATTTCCAAACACTGTCTTCTCGATTTGTTCTGTCCTTTCCTTTATATACATATTGTTCTGGTTTAATGGGTCCAATGTCTTAATCATCTGAAGAACAGTCATGCTGTTTTATTTTAGTTCTTTTCCGTTCTCTGTCACCGTCTATTTCCTCCAAGTGCTTTTACTCGGTTAATTTAAGTCTTCTTCCAATCTGGCTGTAACCGTGAAGTGCTCAGTCTCCCTGGCCTGCTCTGTCTTGCATGTGGACAAGCTCATCGCGAGAGGAACTCTGCCCGTGGCCTGAGTGCTCCAAAAGCAGCCCCTCCCATTTCCTCTTCCCTCGACAGAAAAGAAGCCCAACTCTGCTGTGTTAAGATGGATCTGAGGCACCCTAGAGGTCCCATCTTCTCAGTTGGGGTCTTCTCGGTCAATAGGCCTTTCCTTACTTCAAACTCCGGACGTTTTTGGTTCTGGCCTTTGGGAGCATCGGGCACACAGACTTTGGACTGGCAACACGGTGATCGTGGCGTGTCCACATGAGTCTTCCACGCATGCATCAGGCACGCCGAGGGGTGGGTTAAACAAAAGGGGATGAAACGATGAGCTGGCCTTTTCCCTGGGGAGCCCACGACTGCCGACATCGCCAGGTGTCTTCCGTACGACCAGTCTGTTCTCCGGCGAAGGCCCTGCGGAAGGCCAGCCAGAGGGATGTGAGCCTCACTGCAGGGATTTACAGGAAAGGCGGTCACAGAAGGCCAGCTTCCTTCTTGTCGGTATCCCCTCCTCACGCAATGAGGCTGTGGCTGCATCTGGCAAATTTTCTATCATCCATTCTTAAAATTACCTCTCATCCAGGGTCACTGCTTCTCTCCATTCTCTTTTTCTTTGTGGGTTTCATCTTATTATACATTTTTGTTTTTTAAACTCCTTTGTAATGGGAAGTGGGGTTTCAGGAGGGTGAGGGTGTGTGTGCTTAGTTTAACATCCTCTCTGACAACTGGGTCTCTCTTCCTGGTAACTGAAAACAAAACAAAACAAAACAAAACAAAACAAAACCACCTGTGGTGAGAGACCTGCTCTCAAGCTTTGAGGGTCCTGTTCATTTCAAATAGAATTTACTTAAAAATAACCAATTGAAGCCCTGGCTGGGTAGCTTAGTTGCTCAGAGTATCATCCTGATATGCCAAGATTGTGGGTTCAATCTCTAGTCAGGGAGCATAAGAGAAACAACACACAAGAAACAACCAATAAATGCACTACAAATTCTCTTTCTCTCTCAAGTCAATAAATTAAAAAAAAAAAAAAAAAAGGAAAAGAAAACCAATTGAGATAAAAACAAAGTCCCTATCCCCCAAAAAAAGTATTTAAAGAGAGGAAACTATAATTTATCAACTCAACATTCAGAATAAGAACACTTACTATAAGCCAGGTACTAGATTAGCACTTTACATAAATTACCTTATATAATATACTTCCTCTTTTATCAACTTTAATACACTGAATCCTATGAGACAGGATTATTTCTATGTTTCTTATCATTATTCCTATTTGCAAAGATTTAATTAATCTACTCAAAGTCAAACAGTAAATAAATACTGGCACTAAAATTCAAACCCGTATCTAAATAACTCTAGAAAACCAGACCTCATATGAAGAGGAGAAAAAAGAGGGAAAAACTTTTGCTGTTTCTTAACTACCCGGAACTTTGGGGCTCCTAAAAATGAGATCGATTTCCTATTGCTCAACACCACTGAAAGCACAAATGTCCTATGTTTCTTAGTAATTTTATCTGTAATATCATCTATCCATTCTATACAAGTTTAAGGCAGAAAAAGATGAAAACAGAATGGTGTTCGCCATGTGTTTACATCACAGATGAACAGATTCTTAAGAAGTGTTTCTGAAAGTGTTCAATACACCACTGACATCATACATTTCAGTCCCAGATAATAACTGAAATACCACTATACTATTAGGTCCCAGAAATTAAAATTTTATTTTCTCTTTACTCAAAGATTACATAAAATTTGCATAAACATCATATTTTCCCACAACAATGAATACTTTATTACCTACACTTTACCTGCCCGGTACTGATTTTTTCCCTTTTCTTCTGATTTTTAGAATAGTATTACTTTCTTCCCTCATTTGGATATATAACACCACACTGCCCGAGACCAGAAACCTCTCCCCACTAACTCTGGACAAATGAAGGCTTACTCTTCGTTCTTGCAGTTTCTAGGTTTACAAAACCCAAGAATCAGTAGACCACCGCAAAACTTACTGCTATTGGTGTATTAGAAGCACCTTTATTTTAGTCATTTTAAGTATCCATTGCCTCGTTAAAAGAAGCTGACTTTCATACCATTTACACAAGTGACAGAACTTGTAAGTGAAGACTCTTTTTTCTAAATAAACATAACAATCTCCCATATGGGGTCTGATAACTGGCACACAATAGACCTTTTAAGAAATGTTTCAGTGTGCAAAAAAGGGGCTGGTTAAAAGGAGATCACACTGACTACTTAACAAGACCTCCCAGATGAGGAAGATTTTCTTTATGAACATAAAGACAGACAGTAGTTTTTAATGAACGTCTAGAAAAATTTTAATTGGGGCTTATTTGCCACATATATTTATTTTTAGTTGCTTGACCACAGTGGGTTTTTTACGTTTATATTTTTAAAAAATCCCTGTTTCTTTTCCTTTTAGTAGTAATCCTTTGCATCACAATAAAAATAACTCTGGTTTTGAACTCCAGAGAGCCACGCTCTGACTTGTCCTGCAGTCGATGGTCGGCAATATGGGTAAGTTCCCTGTGGGAGGTGCTCAAAAGGAACTGGTGGGATGTGAAAGGAAAATACTGGAACTTCTGTTCTTATTTTTCACCCTTTTTTCAACTGAGCCCTTCTATATTTTGTATGCAGGCTGACATGAATGCCTGGTGGCTACTGACTGCATTTATTTCTACAACAGTTACTAGAAACAGTAAATAATAGATTATTAATGCTTAAGCACACTTGAAACTAACTAAAAAAAGAAAGCTGCTACAGTATAATGGCCTGACTTAATCTGTTTCAATTTATCTAAATGTGTCTTTTTCTGTACTCTGAAAGAAATGATCTCAGGGCAGAATATAAATGGAAATGCTGATGAACAGAAGTGTGGCAGCGCTGAACTAGGGAATTTTATTTCAAGAAATCTCTGATACGTTTACACTGCCTACTCTGAATAATATACAGGTTAGACTGAAGAAGAAAAAAAAGAAAATCTCTGAGTTATGTATAATCCTGAGACTCACAACCTAACAGTCCAAAAAGGTTACTTTTCACTCTCATTATATTAAGATGCAAGGTAATGCAAGGTCAAACCTCAAAGAGATGTCATATTTTCCTCCCAGGCTGATAAAAATGTAAAGGTCTGAGCCCTGGCCGGGTACTTCAGCTGGTTAGAGTGTCAGCCCGATGCACCAAGGTTTTGAGTTCAGTCTTCGGTCAGGGCACATACAAGAATCAACCAATGAACTCATAAGTAAGTGCAACAACCAACCCATGCTTCCCTCCCCCCCCCCTTCTCTCTCTCAATCAATCAATAAATGAAAAACTTTTTAAAATCTAAAAGTCTGAAAATACCATGTGTTGATGAGGATATGGAACAATGGTTGGGACACTCAAACTGCTGGCTGGAAGGTGACTTGGTAACACAAATGTACAACAACATGCTGTCAGACAGTGAGAGTGAATGTCCTTCAACCTCAGAGCCAATAATTTCACCCCTCAGCACATTCCCTAGAGACACTCAAGCATGTGCTGTTCTCTGGGCAACACATACACACCAAGGCACAAAAGAACGTTGCTCACGAGAGCACCAGGCCATTAACAGCCCTGATTTTCAAAACTATCATGGTGTAGTCATATGACGGAATGTTCAAGAAAAATGCAAATGAAGTTCAAATGCCTGGATCATCCTTGTAAATTTAATATTGAATTACAGAAGAAAACACAAAAGATTACATCCAGTAGAAATCCATTTAAACTTAAAACAGGTAACTGAAACCACACTGTTCAGGGATACACATACAGATACAAAATCATAAACACACCAAGGAAGTGACGAGCACAGTAGGAACTGGGGTACCAGCTCCTCCAAGTGCTGGAGCAGGGGGCACACTAGCAGGCCTCTGAGGTGTTGGCAATGCCCCATTTTTTTTTTAATTCTCAGGGAGACAGTTTGGTTAGTGATTTTCAGAGACCGAGAAACATCAATGGGAGAGAGAGACACTGATCGGTTGCCTCCTGTACGCACATACCCCAACCAGGAATCGAACCTGCAACTTTGGTGTGTGGGACGCTCCACCTGAGCCACCCAGCCAAGAATCAGATGAATGAGATCAGATAAAATGAAACTAATGAAGCTCAGAGATGAGTGCATGGATTCATCATACTATTATCTACTTCTGAATGATCACGGATTAGTTTTGCTGCTGTTAACATTTTATGTAACAAAAAATGGCAGCAACCACATGGCTTGCTAAGAAATGGCCTGTTTCACCTTGAGGTATATGGTAATACACCAATCCAAACTGAATAAAGATCCATTTAAGAAAAGAATTAAAGCCAGTATTTACCCTCTCTGACATTTATAAACTTGTAAAAGCATTCTAGTTTCTGAAAGTATAAGGCTTTCTGCTTCTTTCTTATTCCTTTCTCAACTTGAACTCGTTGGTAATGCTATGCACACTCACTCACCAGCCCTCCCTGCCTGTGTAACGGACCAAACAGCGGGAGAGGAACACCAAGACCCTTGCACTCCATCCTTCTGCCAAGAGCCCTTCCAGTTTGTTTTCAAGCACACACAGACAAATGCCAACTTTCTCCACATATTAAACATACAGGGAATACCACGCCCCACGCCCCAAAGCAGCTGACTACCTATGAGGAAACTCAGTGGCCACTCCTGAGACAGGGCAGGCAGTTCCAGCATACAAAAGTCTTAGGGAATTTCCAGGTTTAGCAATACAGTTAAAATATTTGAATCAGTCCTCTATGATGCCTTTCTTAACAGGAGGGGTTACTTTTCATTTGTAAACTGGTAAGGATAATTTCTATTTTTATTAAATAAATTCATCTGTTATGTTTAATATTTTTTAGATTTGTGTTTATTTTTAGAGAGACAGGAAGGGAAAGAGAAAGAGAGAGAAACATCAATGCCTCTCATGCGCCCCCTACTGGAGACCTGGCCCTCAACCCAGGCATGGGAATTGAACTGGTGACCCTTTGGTTCCCATGCCTGTACTCAATCCACTGAGCTACACCAGCCAGGTGTTATGTGTTTTGATATCACTGTGGTTATATAATGTGGTTTTGTGTGAAATTCCACAAATCTAGATCATGCATATTCGCTTTTAGAAAAAGGAAAAAAGATGACATTTTTACTATATTCACACCTCATTAAGTTACATAAAATGTGGATTCCGGAAAACAGAAATTCTAAATAAAATCTTTGCCTTCTGAGGTCATCGTAATAGTACCTACGGAGATGCATCACACTTGAGCAAGCTCTCTTCCATTTTACATAAATTCCGTAAGATCACAGAATGCCCTCACCTCTAGGTTCCTCGACTGCCTTTCAGAGAATTGCTGGTTCGCCCTCTCAGGCTGCAGTAATGGCTTGAATGCTTTTGAGACTCTCGAAGGCCTTCTAGCAATCCCCAACTGTCTACTGAACACACTGCAGGCTAGTCGGTCAGGACTCGCTGGCTTAGCGTGCGGGAGGTTGAGAAGGTGGCTCGCTGGCCTGGGGTGGACATTATGGTCACACGGTGCGGACTCTCAGTCCGGGCGCACAGTGACACTCAAGCCATTGGACAGGGAAATGTGCTTCCACTTGGGTTTTTGCTCAGAACCAGTCACTGAGCTCCCCAAGTCTTTCCATACACAGCCTGACTCTCGGCTGCCTCACCGACCTGCTTCCTGCCAGCGCCCCTCGGCTCGCAGCCACTCTGCCCTGAGGCTCCCCTCACACATACCACCTCTGTGCCTTCCAGAGCCCTCGCACACTGGAGTCCCTCTGACAAAAATGCTCTCTCCATAGGCTACTGTGCGCCTCGGTCCCTTTCACCCCTACTGAAACATCACGTCACCAGAGAGGCCTCCCTGTACACCCATAGTGCCCCCATTTCTCCGCCTGTTTTCTTGTCCTGCTTTCTTCTTCCACAGAGCAGTTACCATGAACGGACATGCAGTGCACTTATTTATTCACTAAGTGTCTCTGCCACGGGCGTGAGAGCCGGAGGGCAGGAACACCACCTACGTGCTCACAGTCACGTCCTCAGCACTTGGCCCGCACTGCAGAAACACCAGTGTTACTGCAGGCTTAGTAGTGGTGACTGCACATCCACATCTAATTAAAATAACACATTTCAGAGACAAAGAACATTATAAATTATCAGTACCATGTAGCAAAACATTAAATGGGGAAGACATGAAAAATTAATTGAAAAGGGGGGTTGTACATCAATAATTAATATTTTTGAGGCTATCAGAGGAGTTTATTACCTTGATTGTAGTGGTGGTAATAAGTGTATATATATGCCAAACTCACCAGATTGTGTACATTAATTATGTGTGTGGGGGGGTTCTGTATACCAATTATACCTCGATAAAGCTGGGGGGCGGGGGAAGCCCACCAGTATTCCAGTGAACAACAGTAAGTACTGCAGCTCAAGAACTAACATCAATCATGTGAACAGCTTACAAATCTTCCCCTTTTTAAAGAATTAAGTTGCAAGGCGCCATCCAATTTTAAATTTATAACCTTAGCTATATGTAGCAACAGCAGCTATAGCATTTACACTACCGTAAGTTAAGAAGGTTTGGATTACCACAGGTCAGAAAATTGGGACTATATCACATTCTACGCCGTACTATGCTGAAGTGAGAAGAAGGAAAAAGAAGAAGTCTAATTCCTATGCTCCTACACAAAGAAGTGCGGTCTACGTTCTTCCCAGTATCGGGCTGTTCCTTTTTCACACATGGAAAGCGCAAGAGCAGGGGTGGTAAGGGGCAAGCGGGAGAGAGGGCACGCAGCACTTAATCTCAGCAAACACTTCGGAACGCTGTACAGGTGACCAAGCAGCTTTCGGGTAAGGCAGTCCTGCCACTGCCCCCGGGACAGTGAGGACACGTTCGTGTGGACTGTGAACACGCACACCACTGTCACTGAGGCCTTTATCTGCCCACGCCGAGCTCTGCATCCACCGCGGCAACACGCTGCCCTGTCAGTTCCGGGCCGTATTTCTCAGCAAGGCCAAAAGACTAAAGATTCAGATGGCCACGGAGTTCCTGTGGAATAGTCCACGCAAATGTGCATCACTGAACAGCAACGCACTACTGACGTGTTGTATGTGTGTGAAACTCAAGCTGCATATCCTCTGTGCAGCAGCAAATGTACTTCCAATGTTGCATATTTATAATTCCAAGGCTGTACACGCTCCTGGTACTTAAATTTCTCATCTATTTTAGCTATTCATGAGTATGCCTACATCACATCCTGAAACAGGATCCACTCTGGTATAGACATTATGAAGACCAACAATAAAGAAATCAACCTTTTAAAGATATGGTTTGCCGTATTTTTTTTCAGATTGATTGGCATGTAAGAGCTTGGAAACTGCCACTCCCGTCCACACAGCAAGAAAATGTTGAACGAAGTGAAAAGCAGCCACTCTTCGCTCCACAGGAGAACTGAGCCCACGGAGAGAACCACCATGCCCACGACCGCAGAGGGAGGCCAATGCAGAAAAGCACAAACTACCGGGAGGAGAAACCCGCAGCAGCATGCCCAGGCCCAGAGTGGGTACCCTAACCTGTAACAGACGGGACGGCCGGAGTCACGTGTGAGAGGTCAAGACTCCCGGGGGCCCTGTCTTGGGGAAACCCCACTTCTGTGAGTTTGGCCTCCAGGAACTCTACCACGTTCTCAAAACGCGGGTCAGAGAGAAACCTCACTGTGTTTCTCAGCAAAGGGTGGGGAACGGCAGCCATTTTTTAAGTACACCAGAGCATTCAGCTCTCCTTAACAAAGGCTACTTTCACGAGAAACTATTTTACCAGCGCCTGATCGACTGGGCTTTTCCCAGAAACTAGCCCGCTCCGGGGAAGAGAATGATCCAGTCCTAGCCCATGCTCCACTTCCATGGAGGGAACGAGAAACACTCAACTCCAGCCCTCTAGCCTTTTTTGCTTGAACCAAGGAGTAAAAACTAAAACAAAACTGAGAAGCACTTGTGTCCATCCGGGCCCAGGGGCACAGGCTCACCAAGACTGAAACCTGACCACAGCACACACAAGGCCTGCCCTCCCCTACCACTTACATCAACATATACCAGGGGAATATTTAGGAAGTTGCTAGGGAAACCCAAAGACAAAGAATTCTACCCTCTGACACCTACAGCTACAGCAAACAGTGTAGCCTACCCCAACCAGATAAACGTAAAGCCTCATAATACAGGCCTACTTACCTGAGTTCCTTTTACCCAGTATTACGACGTCTGACTTTCGACAAAAAAAAAAGGCACGCTAAAATAAAGGCAACGTGGCAACAGGACTCAAGTATTTCATAATCTTCAAAATATGTTGAGAATGTAATTGTTGGTAATGTCACAGATAATAAATTATACACAATAATTTAAATGCAGAGGAGAACATACAATCACTAAAATATACGTTCATTTTATGCTTAAGTAAATTACAACCTGTCCCTTTACCGACAGGAGAAGCCAGAATGCTCAACCCTCACTGACACCAACCGCCGCGACACTGGAAGTCTGCAGTGATGCCGCAGATTCCCACAAAACAGAAGGTTTACAGATCAGAAAAAAGCTAAAAAAGTCACTGCATGGACATATTTAGAAAACACAGTGTTCAGTAAGGTGTCTGGATAAAAAAAATTAGTGCATAAATTATTAGTTTCCTATACATTGGTAAAATCCAATTAGAAATGCAACAGACAATTTCATGCAAAATAGTAATATAAATTCATAAAATATCTAGAACAAATCTAACAAGAAATGTGCAAAACGTAATAATGACATTTTCAAGCTTTACTCAAGGAATATGGAAAGGTCTATATAAATGAAGGCATATACCGTGTTTCTCAATGAGATGGCTCGATGTTAAAGATGTCAATTCTCACCCAATTACACTCTGAATTTAAGCAACCCTACAGTAAACACCCATAAAAATGCGCATTATTAAATATCTCATACAAGGAAAAACATAGGGAAATAATAAGGACCCATATAATAATCCAGCTTAAAAACATAACATTACCAAGAGTTGAAAAAGATCTATGAAAGAGATTTTTTTCTCTGAAACAGCAAAATATATGCTAAGTAACAGCAGCAATTAAAACAGTATAATAGTGGCATAAGTGTAAACACGCGTATGAGAAGAACAAAATAGATTTCAGAAATGGACTGCAATATATGAAAGCATTGTATTTAACAGAAAGTGACATTTCAAATCCCTAACAAAGACTGGCTATGTAATGAACTGTCTTTAAATAGCTGATCGGCATGAAAGTATAGTTAAACCCTTACCTCACACCACGCAAATCAAACAGTCTTCCATTCTTCACGGACCAGAGGTTAAATATAAGAACCAAAATTGTAAGAGCAGTGAACAGAAAGATGGTGGGTAAGCAGCACCAGGAATCTGCATCCTCTCCCCAGCAACCGCAGGGGCAGACTCTGCCTGATGTACTGTTAGAACTGCAGAGTCTGTTCAAGGCTTACACTCCCCAAGGAGGACTGCAAGGTGGACCACAATGAAGTTCCGTCCACAGCAGCCCGTTAGCACACCAGCAGTCATCACCAGCCATGCCCTGCTACGTTCCCCCAGCAGCTTGCCCACGGCTTATGGGAGCCAGAGTGTGCAAAAAGGACCTGGTCCTCCACATACCCCTGCTTCTGACCACAGACGAGCAGAGAGACAGAGCGCCACTGGCCACTGTTGGTACACCTTCCCACACTGTCACAAGCTGCCCTCACCTGGCTGCAGTGACTTCCAGGGGATTTAAAAAATCGGCACCTGTTCTTCCCCCACCTTCCCTTTTTCTCCCCTTTTGGGAGTTAGACATAACACAGTAGGACATGCAAAAACAACGGCATACATGAAGAAAATTAGAAAGTGACTGTACATGCCCATGGAAAGGCAAAAGACCTTAAGATTATACGTCATTCATCCTTTTATGTTGTTACAAACAAAACAATAGAACATAAATTAACCTATTAAGCCAGCCAGCCAGCAGGTAATAGATTCTCCAACTATTAGATTTGATCCTTTAGATACAAAGTAAATATGGTCAGAGGCCCTAAAGAATTAAAAAAAACAGGGTGGGAGAAACTAAAGAACAATTATTTATTATGCCAGAAGTTCTGCGCACCCTGGCTGGTGTAGCTCAGTGGATTGAGCACAGGCTGCAGACCTGGTGCGAGCCAGGTCCCCAGTGGGAGCCATGTGAGAGGCAACCACACACTGATACTTCTCTCCATCTCTTTCCCCTCTAAAAATAAAATAAATAACATTTAAAAAAAAAAAAAAGTAGGTCTGTGCTATCAATACCACAGAAAAATGAACTGAAGAGCAGGTGGAAACATAGATGTACATTCACTACACCAGGAGACAGCTGGGGAAGAGTGTGTAGAGGTGACTTTTGATCTGGATGAACAGAAAACCACAGGTTGGAGAGCAGGATTTTGACAGTGGTAACAATATGTGCATCGTTTAGAAGGCACCCAAAAGTGGGGCATGTACCAAAAATAGACCACTAACTATCTAATATGACTTTGGGCTAAAAACTGAATCTATTTCAACTGAAAAACAAGGATAATGGTACCTTCCTCAGAGGGCTGGTGTGAGGAAAATGACATGGCAAATCGAAAAGACTGTGAGTTCCACGGGGTCGGGCAGCCACATCCCCCACCCCTGACGCCCAGGGCTCCCTGGGCTGTTTGACCTCAGGCAAGGCTTCCTCCTCTCCCCTTCCCCCCAGAAGGCATCCACTGTGTACAATGGTCTAGCCCAGCTCTTGACACATAGTATTTACTCAAAACACATGGATTTCTTTTTCTTCCTTTTTTTAAAAGCAGATGTTCAGAGTTCCACTGAACTACTTACTCTCTGTGACACTGCTTAGAACTGCCCTGCAAGCACCGCCAGGGTGCCGGTTCTCACCTGAGCACCAGCGGTACGTTCCCTAAGCACCCCCCCAATCTGTCCGTGAGTTACTTCATACTTACAGGCTGCGGCTGCTCTGCAATACAGCAGTTGAAACACAACCAGAATTCACTCATGCTTATAGTCCAAAGTATAAACGAGCACCAAGGAAATTTCCAAATCTCCACTCGGGAAGCTTCAGAAAGCACACTCCTCAGTATGATCGATGTCCAACGATGTCGAAAGAATAATTTTATCACTTCTCTGTGTTTTTGTTCCTGAAGTCAAGTATCTTATACAGTCAATTTACTTAAGAAAAAGTCAAAATGTTTCCTTTCTTTGCTTATAGTTCTACAGAGACTCGTTTCTGAACCACCACGAAGGTATAAATGTTGTCTTGACTCAGGTCTAGAAAAAAGAAGAGTAAAAGAAAACAAGTTACTTATCCTTAGAAGCTTTTATTTATTAAACCTGTGATAAAATTAAGAATAAATTTTCCCCAAAAATTAAACATTGGAAAAAACTGAGATTTTTAATAAACTGATTCAACAATTTTTTTCAAGCCTTTTTTGAATATCAGGTGTTAGGAATACAGCAATGAAAAAAGACAGAAATCTCTGCCTTCAAAGAGCATTTATTTTATGATGATAAAGGTATAAATTACTGTCATATTTTTAAATCACTAATTCAAACACCATGATTATCAAATAGTCTCTAATTCCAAATAGAAATGCCGATCATTTTCATACAGGTTTCTTCAATTGAGTCCTTTGTTATCAAAGACAGCCCAGACAGTAACTGGCAGAGTGACCACCTCTTTTTAGATATTCACAGTTATAAGCTATACTCATCAATGGTTATAAACCTAAATTATCCTCTTTCCACTGAAATTAGAATTGTATGTGAAAGATGAACGGTGGTTAGATAAGCCTTCATTTTGGATCGAGACACTAGGTCCCTTCCCCACCACCGGAATGAGTGTCAGTCAAAACACTTTACACCCCTAGGTGGCTAGCCACACTGCATCAGTCAGAATCCAGGCCAGGTCTACGGCCGTACCACCCTGAATGCGCCCGAGCTCGTCATAATCCATTCCGGGCAATCTCTATCTGGAGTAGGAGAGCACGTCTGTCTTTTCTTCTTCACTGACAAGCTGTAGGCCTGAAGGTTGACCTTAACCAACCATGTTCCAAACTGCATGCAGAAGATGGTACTGAGATTACAATGCTGACAAGCAGCAGCGAGAGAGGACGTCCACCTCCAGTCATCCCTCAGACCAGTTGGACCTGTACGCCGGAGGTTCCATTTTGTGAAGTGATCGCTCTCCCTCTCTTAGCCTGAAGCAGGTTTTTATCACCTGCAGGCTATAACCATCATGTGAAGATGTCCAGAACACAGCTGGATATATGACTCTGAAGCCAAGGAGTCTTGGAGTCATCAGCAGATTATAAGTGAAGCAATGAATGACAAATTCTAGGTAGAGCAGTATCATGAGAAGCAGGGGCTCTAAGGAACAGCAGCACTTGAAAGAGGGGAGAAAAGAGAAGTCTACAAAAGGGAACGGGGTGCTATTCAAAAGAAGAGGGGAAAGCCAGCTAACGCAGTGTCACTGCGGCCTCCTTAAGAAGGAAGTGGGTAACCTTGACTGCCTCCACGACAGTGAAGACTGAGCACCGTGCCCTGGAACGTGCTGCAGAAACGTGGTGGCCTGGCTGCAGCGGCTGCAGGGAAGTAGTGTGAGCAGAAATCCGATGGGAGTGGGTGGAGGAGTGAGTGAAGAGAGAGAAGCAGAGCTCCACACAGGTAGAAAACGTAAGAATGCTGGATGTTACGTTTTCAGATAAGGTAAAAGGTAGAAGGAGGGGAAAAAAAGCCATTCTTGAAATGAAAAGATCAAAGACCAAAGATGTATTAATTTGATCACTCAAAGTTAACATTTTTGCCCCAAGTGGTAAAATATAAATCACATAAGTTTTTGAAAGAGATGTCATTTACTTATAAGCTATGCCATCTATAAATCGATAACAAATAAAGGATCACAGAACTCTGAGCATTAAGTGAAATCAAATGATCCCCGAAGTCGTGGCTGAACTTGGTAAGACAGGAACGATAGTTTGTGCAGATGAAGATCTTCCGTGAAGGCAGATGCGTGCGTCCTCGACGTCACGAACGTGGGAGTAATAACGCAGGAACCTGGGACCCTGATTCTACAAAGTCCATAGGGCAAGTCTTCTAACTACACAAAAATGACATGTTAAGTTGTAAGCATATGTTTAAGGAGGATAATCGGAAGGAACAAAATTTACATTCTCGCCACAGTTAAAATGCAGGCCCTGGGATACTTCTTTTTAAACGGAGATGAACATTTCTCATCTCACCCAAACTCCAAAACAAGGAAGTTGCTATCTTGAAACTGGCTTTGTCCACTGAATTGTGAAAATACCATGGAAGTTTCTAAGAAAAGAACAGTACGTTTCATGTATTTCTTTCCCAGAAGAAATAGAAGAGTGAAGAGCTAAATTCTCAATATTATGAATATCATTTCAGTGTTGCTACTTGACAAGTTTAATTTCACTCTGAATCAAAGACTTTGACCAATAAGAATTCATTGTGAAATAAAATCTCCTTTAACCAATTCTGTTTGAGAACAAATATGCTTTTGTTTGAAACTGAACATTCTCTACTCATCACTGCTGTTGTAGCACATTCAGACATGGAGCTAATTTTCAAATCTACTATACTTGAAATCTGGTGGTACTGTCTGATTCATTCTATCATATTTTCTCATCTATACATAAAATTATCTCCACCTTCAAGTATTAATTTTATGTTGGGAGATGCATTTTCTTCTTTTTTAAAATATATATTCCATCTGTTTAATACTTACAATTAGTAAATGGCTTCCTAATTTATAATCCATTATACTTTATCACCCCATTTTTTCCTAAATTCAAATTTCCTTCCTAATGAAAGCTACTCCTTATTTTGAGAATTTTAAAACATGTATTTTCCTACTCCCATAAACTGTGAAAATGAAATTCACAATATTTCCTCTTTCTTAAGTTTAGTGTAACAATGACTGCTTACAACACAATAATCTGTCCTTCTATTTTCATAGATGAGACAGAAAGAATATACAGCTTCACTTAAATATTTCCACCTAGAGAACAGATCTGCTGAAATGTATATTCAAACCAAAGGGATGTTTGCAACTCCACAGGTTTCTATTAAATAAATATACAAATCTTAAAATGTTTCAGACATGCCTTAGAATGTCATACCAATACATTTTCCATCTTCTTGCTTTTCTAAACAAACTTCCTTTTTAGAATTTTTTGCAAAAGTGTATACACTTAAAACATTTATATATAAACACCTTTTGAGAAGCATTGAATTCATCACAAAAATTTCAACACTGCCACTAATAATATACTAATAGTTACTTTCACTTCTTCAGATGAAAGTTGCTTAAAAGATGTCCATTTTGAAAACTTTATACTTTTTAAAATCTTAAGATAACAAAAGGAGTGTTACTTTGCAACAATATCAACATCTGAACTTGGCTTTAAACACAGCTCAGCACATTCCGCACATAAATAAGGGCTCAGACTGGTCTTCTGCACCAGAGAATATTTTTTTATTTATAAAAAAAATTGTGTATTTATTCTTACATGTTTAAACTTCAGTCACCTTCAAAGTACTCCCCATTTGATGCAGTACACCTATCAAGACGTTTTTTCCACTGTTCAAAACTGTTTTTGAACTTCTTGATTTAGATGCCTTTTAGTACTTCTGCTGTTTTTTGTTTCACCTCTTCTACATCAGCAAAACATTTCCCTTTGAAGACTTCCTTTTTTCATCCAGGGAAACAAAAAATCTCGCTAGGGGTGAGATCGGGTAGATAGAGTGGAACATGAGGGTCATGCAGTTTTGGGTCAAAAACTGCAAAACAGTGTGGTGTCATCAGGCTCACTCATAAATTACCCATCACAAAATAGGCAAACATGTTGAGTCTTCCAAAAAAATTCAAGAAGCCAGACTCAGCCTCTCACAATAACACCAGCTAGTACACGGATACAGATGAGTTCCTATAATACTCACCTAGTGAGGGAAGCCTGTATTACAAGGAGCCCACCCCCTCCAGAAGAGAATTCTAGTTTTGGGGGGGTCCCCCCTCATAAAGGTCAAAGATTACTTTATTGGCATGAATACCCAATAGTCCCAGTTACTGTGCTGAAGGATATCCTTTGCATATTGGGTTGATTTGGCACTTTCATTAAAAATCAAAGGACTGCACATTTTGGATCCATTTCTGCTCTGTTAGATTGCATCGGTCTGTTTGTCGACCCCATGTCTGTGGCAGCGCCACTGCCCGCACTGTGGTGCCACGACTTAAAGTCCTGTGGTGATAAGTCTTCCAAATTTCTCAAGATTGTTCTGAACTGTTTGGGTCCTTTCTATCTCCATATACATTTTGGAATCATTTTGCCAATTTCTACCAAAAAGTCTGTGATTCTAACTGGGGTTGTATTTCTTGTAACAATTATTGGAGGAAAATTACACTTTATCAATATTGACTGCCGCAATCCACTAACATGGCATACCCGGAGTTTAGTGGTTTTCAGTGTACAGGTGCCTCACGCATTTTGTCGCAACACTTTTTTTTTAACTTTGTTCACAGCTTTCACGTGGAAGCTTTCAAGTCTTATGTAGTCAAATGTCCACTGTCATCACAGCATAGGGGTTTACCTTCCTTACGGCGTCCCCTATCCCAGGATTATAAACCGTCACCCCAGTTTCCTCCAGGTTTACTTTCATAAACTGACTTGCTGTTAATAGTTCATAGGTGTAGTCAGGACACGTTTTCACAGTCTATTCAGGCTCTTTCTTTCTGACACCTTCCTTCTCCTTCTTTATTAAAACTCAAGTATTTAAAAACAAAACATGTCATTATGGTGCAGATATTAGAGAGAGTATTTTATTTGCTCAAGCCTGAGTTTGTAACACAAGTGCACAGAGGGAAAGTCATTACATGAAAACTACTCCCCCATTCTGACACCCACCTCTCCTCTCCCCCTTGTATGAGACTGCCAGCATGTGTGTCTTCCCCTTTCTCTGACAATCTGCCTCCTTTTCTTTTCTTGCTACTTTTCTTCACTTCAGTTTCTCTCCCCCTTTATCTCCCTTTTCCATCTCTTTATCCACTCTCCTTAACTCCTCCTTTATCTGCCTAGAGTTAGAAATAACAGCGATGTGACACCAAGTGGGTTCCCAATGTAAGCTGACGGACTGAACTCTGCATTGCCACTCTGAACGTTTCTCCTGAGTCTCACCATCTGCTAACGAACACCTCGTATGGTCTCCCAGGGCCTGAAGCACAGCGTTCGTAGAACTGAATTCACGGTCTTTTCCCACATGATTCTATGTCACCCTTCAAATTCAACCCTAACACCTGCAATTCTCTGAATAAAACCATTCTATAAAATGCTTTCTTACATATCCTTTTTTAAACAAATCCTTACTGTTAATTCAGTATTATATAAGTACATAGAATTTTTAAAATCAGTTAGTAATAAAAAGCTATTAAAATG
This sequence comes from Carollia perspicillata, assembly GCA_004027735.1. Classification (NCBI taxonomy): domain Eukaryota; kingdom Metazoa; phylum Chordata; class Mammalia; order Chiroptera; family Phyllostomidae; genus Carollia; species Carollia perspicillata. The sequence goes on from PVKM010016206.1 coordinate 22,403, forward strand.
GCACATCTGATTGAAATCCCCCTCTTCATCTGTTAGTGGCAATTAATTAATTCACCAAGGTGTTTCTTCTAATATTTATAAGTAAATTATGCTATTTTTTGTTTTTCTAGTTTTATGACCTAGTATTGACTTTTTTTTTACACTAAAGAGATTAGGGTAACACAGGTTAATAATACACAAATTTCAGACGTACAACTTTATAACATGACATCTGTATACTCTATTAAGTGCTCACTACCAGAAGCCTAGTCTTTCTGTCGCCTTGTAGATGACCCCCCTTTATCCTCTTCATCCTCCCCTCTAAACTTCTTTCCCCCCAGTAACCACCCATCTGTTATCTGTGTCTACAAGTTGGTTTTTTTGTTTTGTTTGCTGCCTTTTGTTTTACATCCCAAATATGAGTGAACTCATCCAGTTCTTGTCCTTTTTCATCTGACTTGTTTCACTTAACACAGTACTCTCGAGATCTACCTGCATGTAACTGTAAATGGCAATATTTCATCTTTCATGGCTAAGTAATATTCCACTGCGTATATGTACCAAATCTTCTTCATCCAACATCCATCATAGGACAGCTGGGTTGTTTTCCTATACTGGCTACTGTAAATAAAGCTTACTGTTATTTCCTAAGTTACCTATTTATAAATATAAACTGACTTATTAAAATAGATGAGGCTGAGTCTCATGCCAACATCCCCTTCTACGGTCATCATCATCATGGTCACTACTAGAATAATTATAATTTGGGGTTGAATCAGTACTCAGTGTTTATGGCTGCCACTGCTGAAACAAGTAACGTATTGGACTTAGTTATCCTTTCTTGAATATCTTTTGTTTTCCCTGAGTTAATAACTGCTGAGATCTTCATTCGCTTAGTTTTCCATAAAATACTTTCATTAGATCCATACAAGACCTGTCATTTCCAAATACCTCAGCACGTACACACGCAGGTGCGCTGCTTCAGACTGGCTTCTTCGCAGAACGACCCGCCCGGGCCTCACCCCCAACCCCCTGCGCTCCAGGTGCGCTCCCTCAGGTCCCTCCCTAGCCTGACGCCGTTTCTGAGGGTCATGCCCTCCCTGTTTTCATCATCCTCGGCTTATTTTGTAAAATCATGTACTCCAGTGGCTTCTTAAGAAAGGGTACCTAGAAGGAAAATTTTTAAATCCTTGCATTCACCATCTGATCAATCATTTGGCTGACTGTAGAACGCCAAGTTAAAGGCCTTTTCCCAGGAGTTTAAATGCCGTTTCACTGCCTACCACCTTCCAGAGTCAGCGGCATCTTCACTTTCTCTCCTTCACACGCGATGTGTTCCTCCCTTCTCTGAAAGGTTTAAAGATTTTCTCTTTACTCTTGAAATTCCCAAATTTCATGAGATGTAACTTGCTTGGGGCCTTTTTCATTCATTGTGCTGGGAACTGGATGAACTCTTTCAAAATAAAGAACGATGTCCTTTAGTTCAGAAAAATATTAGTGTTTTTACCTATATCAGTACCTGTATCCCTGAGTTTTGGTGAGAACAAAATATTTATACTTAATACATGGAAGTGCACAATGAAGTTGATTGTTAGCATTTATCCACATTTACCAATTTGTTTGATCACCATTGCTTCCTGCCTCTCAATCCTCCTCCCTTTGAAGTTCAACTTCCTTCTTTATAAAGTATACTTGAATATGAGTTTTTTCAATAGCATGCATGCTTTTTTAATAGTCGTCTGCAAGTAGTTAAGTTTTCAGTTGCTTCTCTAAAATCGTGGAGTTCTTATTTTAATTTTGAAATAATTTACTTACAGAAGAGTTGCTAAAACAAGACAGGAATCTCCCATGCACCTCTCACCCGGACACGCCAACTGTACGTTATCGCAATGTCTGCATCGCCCTCCTTCTGGAATGACAGGTTAACCACGTACAAACTCTAGGTGGCTGCGCTTTTCTTCCAGTCCTCTGCAGATGTCATTCTGAGCCCTACTTCTGCTGCTGAGAAATCAGTGGTTCATCTAACTTTTGTTATTTGACGGCAACTTTCTTTTTTATGTATGGATACTTTGAAGATTGAATTTGAATTTGACTCCAATTTTATAAAATCTCTAGTTTCAGATTTATTTCTATTTATTTAGGATTCTTTCACTTTTTTCTAACTCTGCTATTTAGCTTTCGCTACTAATATTTTCGTTACTTTGATATTCAAAGTTCATTTTAATAAATTTTACTTGTATCTTTTACAAATTCACTTACTTTAGTGTATTAAGTCTTTCATTTAGACACTTTAAATAGACTTAATTTATAGTACTTTTCTGATTATTCTAAATCAGAATAATTCTTAGTTTTCTAATTAGCTTTACTGGATTGTCTGCTAACTCTCCCCTCAACAGTTCAATACTATTTCCTTGTAACTAACATACAGTAATTTCATCTTGACTGCGAGGTTGTTTTTCTGTAAAAGTCCAGGGCTTCTTTGTTGGGGAATATTCCCCAAAAGCAATTTGCATCTGATAGTGCTCAGACACCCACAAGGTGAGGTTCACAAATTCAAGTACACTTTTTTTTTAGATTTTAGTTCTTGTTTTTTAGAGAGTGGGAAGGGAGGGAGAAAGAGAGGGAGATAAACATCAACGTGTGGTTGCCTCTCATGCACCCCCTACTGGGGACCTGGCCCGAAACCCAGGCATGTGCCCTGACTGGGAATCAAACCTGCAATCCTTTAGTTGGCAGGCCAGCACTCAATCCACTGAACCACACCAGCTAGGGCTCAAGTACATGTTTTAATTTAATTCCTTGTCTTAGATTCTCATACCACATGAATAGTACACATTTATATTGCACACTGGAGTGTACATACAAGTATGCAAAGATAGTATGGTGTAGTGGTTTAGAACACAGACTGAACTGGTCAGCCTAAGTTCGATCCTGGTTTCCTTACTCACTAGTTACATGATCTTGAGCAAATTACTTCACCTCTGCGTATCTCACTTTGTTCTATAAAATGGAGTATACAATTGTCTCTACCTTGAAACTTTACAAGAGGACTAAATGTGCAAACTTAAATTGCTTAGAATAGTGCTTGGCTCACGAGTTTAAATAAATGTTAATACTTTGTTACTATTATCTCGTCATTATATCACATTTTTCTCTCCACCCAGAGAACTGAGCAGAGACAAGCTTCCTTGATTCTTACCTAGGCACGTGGACAAAAAATGTTATAGACAGTCTCCCTTTTTTAGATGGAGTAGCACATGTATGAGAATACATGAACCTGTTTATTACAATTTGTGTTAAAATGGGTAAGTGAAATAAGGGAAGTATTAAGGTAAACAAAACTGATTTAAGCCATTTAAATTAATCCTTTTGATAGCAATGGCGTATTTTCCTCCAAAGCAAATTTAAATGTACATATAGTTTATGTCTATGCATAAAATAAGATTAACAATATAGATAATTTTTCAATGGATAGTGGAGTTAGTAATTCTAATTCAGCTATCAGTTATTAATTGTAAAATTTTTTTCATATAATAAACTGTATTTAGTTGGGGTTTCTCTTCTTAGTCTAACACCTTGGATATCAAAGGATTAAACTTAGAAGGGAATGCTTGCTCAATACCTACTTGCTGCCTGAACTGGCTGCCAAGTCTGTTTTGCAAAGGAAAGGATGAGGAGAGGTCATTAAAAGGCTTAAGAATGAGACTGGGATCCCTTATCAATCTCTTGGGGATGTGAAAGTCAACTGAACACGAACTGCAGTCGCTTATCTGGGTGAGGAACCAGGCAGATACTGGGCTTTGATACTGGGCTTCAGGTGCATCCCCAGAGAGGAACAAGATCTCTGTGATTGACCTTTGATTCCTACCTGCTTTGTGACAACTGCTTTCAGACTTTTGTCACCTTGATATTTTCCCTGAATAAATGAGGTATTTTCAGCTGCCGCTGTATTTTTGGCTAGAAGCCTCTTACAAGATTAATTTGTTATGACAACAGAAGTATGTCATGTTTTTTAAAGAGTTCTCTCAGTTGTATTAAATGTCCGCACTCCAACAATGCCACAGAAATTAACATCAGATTGTATTATCAAAGTGCCTAACATCATACCTGGCAAAAGGTAAGAGATGCCTTTTGTTACTAGGTTTTCAAGTTCTCCCTCAAGGCAAACATGAAACAATACTGAGTCTCTAGTACCTGACACAAAATGTCATCTAAGTTTAAAATGGTTCAAAGATTTTTCTTGTAAAAGAGAACTAATGATACCCAAAGGAAAAAAGTTTAGCTCAAAGAATTACATATGTAAACAATATCTTTTAAGTTCCAGATGGAAGTGATGAACATAAAGAAAAAGCTTATATTTTACTTACATATTCCTCATCTGTAGCAAGTTGAAGATAAACAATGACAATACCTATGACAAATGTTTGCCCAGTGCTAAAGAGTAACCAGACTATACAATTTATGTGCAGCTTTGGAGCTCTTGGTCAAATATAAACTGTCTTTTCAACAGTTGCTTAGGTCTTCATATGGTTGACTTTAAGGCTAAATGAGTGTTCCTATTCTTAGGGTATACAGTGAAAAGAAAAAATTATGTAGAAAAAATAAGCCCTATAAAAAGTTAATATGGGGGTAGAGTAGGACATGGAGAAAATCTTTTTTAAAGACTCAACAAATATAGTGCTATAAGCTTTATTGCAGA
>PVKM010016207.1:0-27081 GCA_004027735.1 Carollia perspicillata
AAACTCTAAAGGAAAAAATTTATTAATGAGAAAGATAACAGTTTTCACAGAATCTTTGGTTGGATGGGGAGCAGATATAAAGGAGGGAACTAGAGTTGGGAGAGAAGGAACATTATCAGTCAGATCAGGTGGGATACTTTCAATCAGGCCAAAAGCACAGTAACTAACTAGCTCCTAAGTCCCCTTGCCCACTGCTTTTGCTGGACATAGGAGGGCCATCGACTGAATTGGGAAGGCCAGTTTGGGATTTGGAACTGGAAAAACGCTGAACCCTGATCTCTGCTCCCAGCTAGGCGGTGATCGCCCCCTGTGACTCTGGATGCACACAGCAGTCTGACAACCACCGCTGCCCCCTCCCGACCCCTCACAGACTCCGCTCTCCAGCCTGGTAAGCTGGAGCCACACACAACCTCCCTGGACACCTGTGTGTCCCCAAGCTCCAGGTCTAGGCCCTTCTCACCCCAAAGAGACCGGTCTCAGAAACTCAGTGATTAGTGCCTCTGACTTCTGGGTCCCCGGGGTTCTGCCACTCTGGTCACTTTGGCTGGTTCTCCAAGCAAAGACCTAAATCCGGCGGGGAGTCCTGCACACCCACCCCACTCCCTACTGCGCCGCTGGCCGGTGGTTCTGAGTGGGACAAAGCAGGACCTCTGCTTCTGGGTAAATCCTCTCCTTCCCTTTCTCTGCCTAAACCCCTGCCCACCTCCTGCAGCAAGCTGCTCTGGTGGGTGCGCCCATCTCTCCGCTGAAGACACCTGCGCTTCCTTCCCCACCCTTCCCCGCCCTTTTCGCTGCGGTTTCACCGATGCCTTTGGGAGCTGGGGAGCAGCAGCTGGAGAAGGAGCAGGGAGAGGAGGGAGAGGGCGAGGAGGGGTAGGGGCGGGGTGGGTGGGGAGAGAGCCCACAGGGTGTGGACTGGCAGCCACTCTGCAGCTGGTTGCCGGGGACCTGGTCCCTCCCGCGCGACCGAGTGATGGAGGGGAAGAGATTCGCTTAGACACACACACGCTCATACAGCTGGGCACGTCTCTGGGAGGCAGCTGCCGGCTGGGGAGCGCCAGGGGCTGGGCGGCGGCCGTGACAGCGCCAGCCGCTGGAAGCTGGGAGCCCGCACAGCTTGGCACCAGTGGCTCCAAGACCCAAGAAGGGAAGAACCCAGCCACACTGACTGTTGCTCTTTGGGGCGGATCGGGAAGAAGCAGGCTTCCCAAGGAGCTGTCACCGAGGACGCCAGAGGCTCTGCCTTCAGCGCACTGAGTCTGGGGTTGCACTGGTGCCCGCACGGTGCGAGGAGGATGCGCCCTTCCTCCCGCAGAGTGGCTGCGGGCCCCGGCAGTGCTCGGACTCCGGCTCCGGCGGCCGCCTGTACTGTGCCCGCGCCGCGGGAGCGCGCCCTGCCGCACCTGGCTCCAGTCTCCCAGGGAAGTGAACGAAACGCTCCCTAAACTAAACTACGTACTTCTCGCCTGCTTCTTCCTCTGGCAGGTTCCCCACCCGGGACCTCGCAGTCGCAGCAGTGGTGGCCTCCTGAACGTTAGGCCCGCCTGCCTCTTACTAGCAGGCGTGCAAGCACAACCCGCTCGCTCGCTGGGTTTCACGCAGACTCTATCTCCGCCGCGCCCAAACCCGGGCATCCAAAACTACCGGACCAACTGCCTCCAGGACTGCAGGAGCCGCCCAGTGGCCTGGTGCGACCTACCGCCGGTCTGGGCTTTGGGCTCCTGCCTGCGCCTCCACCGCTGCGAACTATGGTGAGCAGGGCGCACTGCCCGCCTAGCGTCCGGGAGGGGCTCGAGAACAGCGCTGAAACCCCTTAGATTTGGGGGGAAACGATAGGGGGAGAAATCGACCAGGGGTGACATCCACGCGATGCCAGCCAAATCACTTTTGTGAAGTGCAGTACTGCTGGGCACTGCCTGGGGAAGACTTTGGAGACATTTTCTGGGGCTCGGGGTTAAACTAGTGCGAGATGGAAAAGTGTGGGTTGATTCCTTGGGTGCATTTAAAGTCTTCGGTATCAGTCAGTCAGTCGGAGTCTCGCCCTTAGGTGGGGGCAGAGCTCTGGGCTCTCTTTGAGGCAGAGAGGCAACATACATTTAATTGCGCTTGGCAGAGTTCGGGGGCTCGCTGGGCCACTTCCTGGAGTGGCGAGGGGGGCTGTCGTTTGCAGTGCAAGACGCCTTGGGGTGAACAGGGGCCTGCCAGGCCAGAGCAGAGGGCAGACAGAGGGCCGGCAAAGCCTTAGTGAACTTGAGCATGGGGTGCATTCTCCTCCCCAGCACCCCCACCCCATGCAGACCCAGTCCCCGCCTCCTACTAGCTCTAGCTCATTCAACCAGTCCCACCCACCACACACACACACACACACACACACACACACACACACACACACACACAGGAGTTGGATGCCATTTAGGGGTGTTCATATTGTTATTACTAAGAGGTGCAGGAGGTCACTTTGGCTACTGAATGCAGCACTGAGACTCCAGCTTCTGGGATTGGATGACAGCCTTGGTTTAGGGAAGCGAGAAAGGAGCGCCCAGCCTTCTGTGGCTACCTCTACCTGGCGTTTCAGGTGCACAGCGAGCAAACCTCCGACGAACTCCAGTCACTTCACCTTGTGGGGCTCCACTCTCTGACTTCCCTCCTTGGAGTACTTCAGGGCACCCACCCAAGGGAGCTGCTGCTCAGATCCCTGGTCTCCCCAGACCTGGCCGGGTAGGTGGGTCTCCCTCCCAATTTCCCGCCCCCCCCTTCCTCCAGTACCAGCTTTTTCATGGAAAATATTGGTCCCTTAAGGAGAGGTTTAATATTTGCAAAGTGCTTTATATCATATTACTTTGTGGATATATTTAATTGCACTGTAACTCTTCTCTGATTTATGAAAACTTAGTCTGATAAATTGCATGCAGGGTCCGATAGGTGAGGGAATGAGAGTGGGTGGGCGACCTCTCTGTAAAGGTGCTCCTTTCTAAACTGATTTGCTAGAAGTGATACAAAGCTGGTGCTTCTGAAAGATTTTGCTCAGTAGTTTTGACTATTCCAGGGCTTTAGACAAATGTTTTCACATTAAAATTCATTTCAAATATATTCACCCTCTATTCCAAGAAATAAAGTTGAAAAGAAGATAAAGTGTTTGCAAATCTGAATATCAAAACTATTTTTTTAATGTTTGTATTGGTATCAGTTATGTTGCATGTGGCAGATTTTAAGTGACCTTAGTGGTTTCTCCTGGAGAAACTCTTACAAGGAGAAATGAAAGAAATAATATTTACCTTCCTCCCTGTATTTGTGTACAAAAGATCCTTGCTTAAAGTGACTGAGTGAGCAGCAGGGTAGACTTCTTGACTTTAGGAATGTGAAGTCGGTCACCAGTGAATTGATGGAGACACACAAACATATCACAAGAAACATAATGATGGGACGAAAACTTGCTTAAATGTAACTGCCTCCAGTGCAGAGAGTTTTAACAGGGAAGAAATAAAAACTGTTCTGGCCCCTTCCAAATTACTCTCCACTGTTTTAAAATAGTCTTTTCTAAATTAATAAAACATATAGATACATCATTAATAATGTAACATTGTATTCAAATAGATGCCTAAAGCAGATTTTCTGGCAAATTATGAAGTTTCGCAGAAGCACTGGGATCATGGTTTCTAGGTTAAGACAGACCTCAAGCTTAGATTTTAATATTGGAAGTTGCTTCCTTTGACATCTTTGTGGGAAGATGCTGCTTACAGGGTGCTGATTATGCTCGCAACATTGTCCTCACCATTTCACAGGCATTCACAGATGTTTCTGAATGAATAACCTTCTTACTCACTGAATTTTCACTCATTCAAAAAGTATTTATTGAGCACATAAGCACACACGATATGCAAAGCTGAGCTGAGTGTTATTTTAAACAAGAAAGGATCTTCGGAAGCAGTAGGGTGCTCACTCCTACACTGTAAAAGGGACTGCAAAGCAGTGGCTTGCTTAGTGAAGCAGCATCTTGGTCCAAAGTAGGTGGTCAACGGAGAGTCCTTGATTCAAAAATCATGCAAGATGTTTACCAGCCAACTTTGCTTTCCCCATAAATTCCACCATTGTTCTTAACCCACCGTGTCATTTAGATATGACTTAACTTCATGGAATTGACATTGACTTTAATTTTCTTGCTCTTAGTCTGAATACTTTGGAGAACTGTAACTATCTGTGCATTGCTCTAGCTTTCTGTCCGTGATTTCTATGGAGCGGTGCCAAATCTGCATATGCCAGTAGTATTCATTTATGAGTAAATGCACATGTTCCTGTTTCATTAAAAAAGCAAACTCACATTCACAGAACACAACAAATATTTTGCTCCTTTCTTTTCTCATCTCTTTACAACCTCAGAACCAGTAACATCTCTTAACAATGTGGTTATACAATGTAAATTAGCAAGTTAACAAAAATGATTATTTAGGACTTATTAGAAAAAGGGAAATGTCTTAGGAAAATTTTAGCTCAGGAGAATTTTCCTTGACTCTTTTGACATGCTTGGCAGAATGGCCTTTTATTTTAGAGACTTTTATTCATGAATGAAATAACTCTCAGGGCAGCTTGCTATTAAGGGAGCTGGCAGAAGAGGGAATGCTTGCTAAAAATGATACGGAAAACTCTGAGAATGGAGTATGAGCATAAATAACAGTAGGTTTGTGCAATCAAAATTATGTGAATACTAACATATTTTATTGGTCTTTATATGCATATGTTTTCAGGGTTTTTTTTAAATACTTTTTTCAAATACTTTCATATGCTGCAGTTATTGAAGTTACACGAAGAGTGACTGCTTGGTAATGGAATTATAGTTTGTTTTGCTGTAGGAAAAGGTAAAAGTTTGAAAAGAGAATAAATCAAGTTAAGAGGATAATTATTCAAATCACAAATTTATTTTATTTAAGTCCTGTCTTTTATTTCCCAAAGGGAAGGGAGAACTCAAAACCAAAATAACTAGTTAAAATTTCCTTATGATCTAAATTGTCACTATTTAGAAAAGTCTTTACATTTTATTTTTTCTGTGAATTTAATATAATTTTTGTTATGTACTATAGTTTTTTGATCCATTCATTTATTGATGGGCACTTAGGCTGTAACATAAATTTTTAAAAACCAGCGAAAGTGTAACACTTTGTTCCTATAATCCTATTCAATTGTTGAAAATTTTTGCTCACTCTAGAATCAATGTTTGTTTCTGAGTCATGATGTGAAACTAACCTTTGCAGCAGAAGTACAATTAAAGCAAGATATTAATAATTACATATAAAACCACAGATCTAAATCAAAAACATTTCAGAGCAGTAACACTCATCAAAAGTAGAAGCAAAAGATATCTGAAGACCCACATAATATTTAGGCAGGATAAAAAACATCACTAAATCTCATATGCAAATTCCATGATCATGTTTCACTTAATTAACATTTGGTAAAATAGATTATTTTCCATCTTCTTGAAAATTTTTATGAAAGAAAGCCATGTCAGGATTAAGAAATAGTTGACTGGTGGGTTTGACTTTAAGCCACTTTACCTAGATGGCGCATGGGAGGCAGGTCTTTTTACATGTATACATGTATGCTCATACATATGGAAGATATATATATTATATTTGTATAATATATGTGTGTTTGTCTAGTAACTTTGAACAATAGAAAGAGAGTCCTCTTTGTAGCATATATGGTTTGTGAAGTCAGCATCATTTTGAAAATAGTACTTATAAATACTTAGATAGTTTGTGATTTCACTCTCGTGTGGGATATAAATCTGAAACTTGGACATAAAACAGTGTGGTGGTTACCGGAGGGAAGGGCGTGGGGTCGGGGGTGGAGGGGATCTAACACGTGGTGGCAGAAGATGGTTTGACTGTGGGTGGTGGACAACAGTGCGATATACAGATCTCGTACTGTAGAAGCGTACATTTGAAGCCTATGCGATCCTATCGATAAGTGCCATCCCAATAAATCTAATTAAAAAGGTTTTTAAAAAATTGAGACTAAACTTTTTTGAAGAACTTATTTAAGAAACATGTTTGATAATCTTTAGTGTGTGCCTGATGCTGTCTAAAGACATACACTAATGTTAACTAACTTAATTCTGGTAGCCACCCTGCTTGACCCCATTTCACACAGAGCAAATAAGTAGTTATTATTATCCCCATTTACATGAGGAAACTGAGGCTCAGGGAGCCTAAATCAGTGGCTTATGTTCCACAGCTAATAAATGACAGAGCTGGCATGCGAGCCCAAGCAGTGCACTATGCTATGCCACTGCTCCTGAACAGATATATATTTTTTATTTTTAAATATTTTTTAACATTTTATTTATTTATTTTTAGAGAAAGGGGAAGAGAGGGAGAAAGAGGAGAGAAACATCAATGTGTGGTTGCCTCTCAGACACTCCCTACTGGAGACCTGGCCCACAACCCAGGCATGTGCACTGACTGGGAATTGAACCAGCAATTCTTTGGTTTGCAGGCTGGCACTCGATCCACTGAGCCACGCCAGCCAGCATTTGAACAGACATATTTTAAACTTACTCGAATAAGGATCCAAGTGTGGAGCAAGTTAAGTAGTAAAGCGAAGAGCTTTCAGCAGCTGAGGTTTGTGACAGTTTTAACTGAGAGTGAATTCTTAAGGAATTCATAAGGAAGGCGCTTGTCATGAACCACTGACATAACCTGAACTAGAGAGATACTAGGGCAGTGCTATAAGTTAATGTAGTTTCTAATGGACTCAATAATTTTCTTAGGTTCAGCTACTTTTAAATTAGGTAACTTTAAGAACTGATGCCATGTTTAAGTAGTTTTAATAGCTCAAAGGATGTGATACTGAAAGTTTTATTCTTCCCATAATATCCTTATAATATGAACTTCTTGCACAGAGGTCAATGTTACATGTTACTCTATGGTACATGCCAAAGACATCAGAGTTTTGTGTGAAGGTGTAAAATGAGACTAGTTCTTCTTTGACCTGTGTGGCATACTGTAGGCATCCAATTAATGTTTACAGCATGCACTGAAGGGAAGTATTCTAGAAGTTGCAAGTCTAGAGATAAAGAAACTTTACATATCTTTATAATTGCGTAGTTTTAAGATTATGATTTAATATTAAATAGAATTTTTCCTTTTTCACGAGGATGTTAGGACATTACTATCTATGAAACCCTGTGGACTAATAATCTTTATGAGACCGAGGGAACTGAGATAGAAAGAGAGGGATGGTGCGAGGAGGGTGAAATTAAAAACTGATTAAAATGGTCCAGTTTGGAAGTCAACAAATGGAAAACTGCCTATAATTGAACCTTTTATTTTAAAATGGCACAGAACACATAATGAACATTAAAGAACAGAATCTTTACACTGTTAATGAGGTAGCACAACTGTGCTGTCATAAATATTAACAATCTACTATTTGAGTATAGTTTGGGGAACTATTTCAAAACATATTAGAATGTCACTGTAGTACTCTTTGCCATAGCTAATTAACTCAAGTCACAAAATAAATCACAATAATTCCTTTTTATCTATTTTTAGAGGGAGGGGATGGGAGAGAGGAAGAGGGAGAGAGAAACATTGGCCAGCAACTCAGGCATGGGTCCTGACTGGGAATTGAACCCATGACCTTTCAGTGGTCCAGTCCACTGAGCCACACCAGCCAGGGCACAATAATTCTTAGTGTGCCTCAACATACATAAGACCTATCTATCTGTAAGAATTGGGTGTACTCCATTGTAAAGTGTACATTCTGTGGATTCTCTTAACTGTTAAGGGAAAGACATGAAGAGAAGAAATATATGTTCCAGACTTAAGCTTGATACAAATGTTACTGGACCTAAAAGCCAGTGTCAAGCATGGAAATTGATCAGAGACATTTGACACAGCTACTTCCCAGTTTTTTGTTGCAGGGCCCAGTGGAGCATGTCCACACGATTCTTTGGAAGTTGTATCCCCTTCTACAGATATAATTAGTGGGGAAGAGCAAAAGTTTTGCTAAATAGCATCGACACATTTATATTTATATTTATATCTAACATGAATTGAAGCACTAGAATATGTAGAAATTTTTTCTCTTCTATGTTTTTATGCCATATAGAGTTCATGGTGTAAAGTACAAATCTATTTTCTAACTCTGGTCATTAAACTTGATTTAAAAAGTTAAATGGAATTTTATTCTTAGATTATCTTTTGTAACATTTAATTCTGGCAGCCACCCAGCCATCCTCACTTTACAGGCTTAGAAAGCTTAGAAACTAATGTTCTTCTATGTTATTTTGTCTTAATGGATATACCTATTTACTCCTTTATCTTTGTAAACATAATAAATCAATCAGTACATTTAATCAATACTTAGTATATACCAAGAAGTGTACAGGTATTAACACATTGTATTCCCACAAAACATTCAATGGGAAATTTATCATTAATATTTCCATTTCACAAATGAGAAAACCAAGGCCAAGAGAAGTCATAGCTAGAGAGGTGGGGCCATGATCCAAACTTGCCGTCCAGCCCAGAGCCCACACTCACCCACACCAATGGACTTCTCAGTAGCAGTTAGCCCCTGAGCACCATCTCTCAGTGCACGGCCTTGACACCAATGCTTCCATATTTCCCTGTGACTTCTTTGCAACAAAGGAGGGGTTTATTTTCAACAAAGGTTAATTTCTTGGCTTTGTCATCTCATACTATTTCCTATGTACATGTAAGGCCACTAAAGCAGAAAATGAGGCTATATTAATTTTCAGTAAATTGTTGGATATACTTTTAAATAGATTTAAATAGATCTGCCATGATCCTGCTAAATAGTTGTATCCACAATCTGGATACAGGGGCAGGGAACTGACACATTCCATGCTAGTGGAATTTCTTCATATGGAGAGATGGCTGCCTGTGACCTGGATGTTCTAATATACCTTTTTCTGAGCTGGATGAAGTTGTGTACAACCAGATAGCCCTGGAAAGTAGCCTTTTCCCCCTAGGTATACAGTGTGGGGAAGTGGTGGATACCTCCTTCCTGAGAGTAGCTAGAAAAATATGGAGGTGTTCCATTGTCCACCTGACTGAGTGCCTCTCAAGGGCAGGATTGTGCTGGATTACATTCCTGTCACCTGTACTTCTGTGATGCTTGGCACATGAGGCAGACACAGAGCTTCTTCCTGTAGACAGCTCAGAACCTGGAAAGCGGAGAGCTGAGAAATTCAGCGGGGGGGACACATGGAGGGAGATGGAGGGAGAAAACAGGGCAGATATGGGGACACATGAGGAGACGATGGGCCAGCAAATAGACTGATAGCTAATAGGAGTACTTGCTTTCATTCCAGTGTTTTATTTCATATTTATTTTATTACTCTGTTCCTAAAGTTTGACTATATATGCCGTGCTCACTTAATCCTGATAACTGACTCTTGAAAGTCGAGGGTATTATTCCCACTATCCTGAAAGCAATACCTGTCACATCATAAAATAATAAATATTAGCTATAATTATTATTGCCTGATTTTTTAGAGATGGAATTACTTTTTCTTAATCAGATATTTATCTTAGTCAGATATTTATGTTATTCTCATACTCTGTCCACTCTGAAATGTATGACTAGACAGTTAATTGTTACCATAGCAGCATTTGGTTTTGGAGTTTCTGTATTCCATAAATGCTAGCATCCTTTTAATAAGGAATTCTCAACTCTGTACCTATCAACATAAGATCAAGATCTTGAGAATTTTACACAGTATTACTTTTCTAATGTTACTTCTTCTCTAATACATTCTGTTATTTGCTCTTCTGTATTGACCACATCATCTGTTCAGACACCCAAGAATACTAAGAAACCAAGAAGAACAGTTATAAGGATCATAGTAGGGACACGGGTACTTTGGGATCATCTTGTATTTCTCCTTTTCCTCCTCTAGTCTGTTGCCAAGACATGAAAATCCTGCCTCCAGAACACCTACCATCCCAAACCCCAGTGCTATTGCTGTAGTCAGGCTGTTGGAACTCAGCTGGATCACACTAGCCTCCTTATTAGCTTCAGGTCTCAAATTTCTTCAATGCTTCTGAATTTTTTTCAAATGCTAACCTAGTCATGTCATTCCCCTGCTTAATAAACTGCAACATCCTTTGCTTTAAGAAAAAGTTCAAACTAGCTCAGTCTTCAAAGCCCTTACTGTTCCAATGACCCAGGCTGGGATTCATCTCTTATCACTCCAACACAAGGTCCATGCAATTGAGTGATACTAAGCAAGGAACAGAACATGCTATTTCACATTTCCATGCCTTTGCATATGCTGGCCCCTCTGCCTACAGTGTTATCTGTTTGTCTAACTTCTTATCTTCCTCACCAATTCTCTTTCTTTTCTTACCCTTCTCCTTTGCAACCTACCCACCCTGACCCACACCACTATCAACATCTTCATTGTCTAGCATAGGATCTGGATTATATGAAGTACTAAATACATTTCTATTGGAGAAATAAATAATCATCTTATTATCCTTTCTGCCTTACTTTTCTCTGCCTTTCTCTTTCTCACTGACTTATTTATTTCAGTAAACATTTATTGAGCAACTACTGGGTACCAGGAAGTGTGTTGTGTGCAGAGGATATAAATGACTTTGTCCTTGCTCTGAAGAAACATGCAAGCCCAAGAGCAAACCCACCTGGTAAAGCAACAGATAGTATTCAGTGTACTAGATGATGCAGAAAAGATAGGGTGAGGACATATCAGGAGGGAGAAGATCTAGTTCTGCCAGAGATCAGGGAGAACTTGCTCCCAACTCTTCCCTATTTCCCCTCTTCTCCAGTTTTCTAATTGTCTATTAGTAAGTATCCATCTAGGAAGGCTATTAATTTTTAAGACTAGATTCAAATCTCCATTTCTCTAATAATGGTCTATACAGAACTAGATAATTTTTATATTTATTTTCTACCTAAAAGACTAAGAAAGCTTCAGAAAGTTCCATAAAAGTCCATGAGTTCATTTTGAGTCTTCTATTCAAAATTAAATATATCTAATAATCATATTACTTAAGTTGATGTCTCCTCTAGAAAGCAAGAGTCAGATTTAACCAGTTATGAATGATTGGCTTATATCACTCATAGTGGTATAAAAATCTGCTTTCTTTTTTAAGATTTGAAATAAGAATGAATATAAACTCACCATTGCCACATAGGAAAACTCAGTAACCTCCCAAATATCTAACAACTTATGATAATCATGTTAAGAACCTTACGTAGTTCAAAAGAAATAGAAATGGCCTGTTGAATAATATATCTAATATCCAACACTTTTTTATGTGTTGCCATCCCTGGTGAGTGACCATATACACAAAAAATAAGTTACCTTCAAAAATAAAATATATAATATAAAATACAATATATAAAATATAATACATTATTCCTAAAAACATTGGTGCATTTGATATAATATTTGAACTGTAAGTATTTTAGTCAACTTCTTTTATTATGGTATTATTTCTGAAATTAAAAACAAAAACAGAGAGATCCAAGAAGACAGCAGAGTAGGTGGAAGCTACACTCACCTCCCAGAACCAAACTGGAAATACAACTACATTATAGAACAATCAGCCTGAGTAACCAACTGAAGACTAATTGAAGAGAACACTTATAACTGAGGATTTACAGAAGAAAACACATTGAGACTGGTAGGAAGGGCAGAGATCAAAAAGGGCTGGTCCTGTTCCCACAGGCAGCAACTGAGGTTCCATACAGATATCTCAGCTGCAGGGGGTGTGTGGGGGTTTCCCTGAGAAGTGTGGAGTCTAAACCTAAGCTTGGCCCCCCAGCCCAGAGCGCCAGAGCTGGGAAAAGGTGCTCATATAACATCTGACTATGAAAAGCAGCAGGGTTTCTATCCACCAGGGAGAAGCAAGAATCTGTTAGAGAAACAGTCACCCTCTTAAAGGGCCAATGCACAACATTTTGTTTGCAGCCACTGCTCCTGGGTTCCAGTGGAGGGAAGGGACAGCAGATTATAGTCCTGTGAATAGGGGTTTGTAGCTCTGGGAAGAGAGTTGAAGGAACAGCCGCCAGAATCCCTGTGCTGTGCTATCGCTCCATACTACAATGCCATCTTTCTTGGGCAGAGGACTCTGCTCTACATGGTATCTGCCTGGAGGAAAACAGTATCCCCATTTTCTGGACTCCCTCTTTTTCCACCATGTAGAGCTTACACCCTGCTGAGGAGTAGAGCCAGAGGCTCTTTCAGTGACTGAACCTAATGGCAGCCAACAGGCAGATACAGGTGGAGGCATAACTCAAGCTGCCACCAGGGCTAGTGCTGGTAAAAGCCAGTGTTGGTGTGCAGCTTGGTCCTTACTGTGCATACCCAGGTGCAGTAGAGGCAGCCACAAGCTGTATATTGCTTGTAGCTCCAAAGAGGTTGCCAAGGGCCAGTCACATGTAGTGTCTTATAGTGGGCTGAACCAGAGTCCCTCCCAGGAGGTACAGAACCAACATGACCAATGGCCAACTTCAGACAACATCAGAGCAAAACCCACTAAGCTTCAGAAGCAGCATCCAAAGGGAGATCTTGGCAGGCGCCGAACCCACTGAGGTGAATTCTGCTTTGTGTAGTCAGCAACTACATAGCAGCCTGCATGTCTTGGTCAGATTTGAACCTCACAGTCAGCCAGCTGAGGGTTGATCCCACGCATAAACGGGGCAGTAGTGATCAGACTACATTACAGCAGGAGGGCCCTCATGACACACACAAAGATATTACTGGAGTATCCCACTCAGGTGATCAAGGAGATTTTACTACTGGACTCCAAGGGACACCTTCTACATAAGGCCATCCCATGAAGACTGGGAGTCATAGCAGATCTACCTAATACATAGAAACAAACACAAAGAGGGAGCCAAAATGGGGGGATAGAGAAACAGACACTAAATGAAAGAACAGAAGAAATTTCTGCACACACAAAAAAGGGCTAAATGAATTGCAGGCAAGCAACTTATCCGATATAGAGTTCAAAGTAATGGTTATAAAGATGTTCAACAGCATGAAAAAAGATATAGAAACTGTACAAAAAGAACCAGTCAGAAATGAAGAACACAAACCTGTTATGGAGAATACATGGGAAGGAATAAACAGATTGGATGAAGCAGAGGATCGAATCAGCAACTTGGAAGACAAGGTAGAAAAAAATTGCCAGACAGAGAAACTAAAATTAAAAAATAAATTTAAAAAATGAGGAGAGTTTATGGGATTTTCTGGGGCAACATGAACCATAACCAAATCTACATCAGAGGAATACCAGAAGTTGGAGAGAGAAAACAAGGGATTGAGAACCTATTTGAAGAAATAATGACCAAAAGCATCCCTAACCTGGCAAAAGAAAAGGCAGACAAGTCCAGGAAGCACAAAGGGTCCCAAATAAAATGGACCCAAAGAGAACCACACCAAGACACATCATAATTAAAATAGCAAAGGTTAACAAAAAAGAGAGAATCTTAAAAGCTGCAAGACAAAGACAGTTGTCTGCAAGAGAGCTCCCATAAGACCGTTAGTGGTGAAAAGTAAGGACCTACAACACTTTACCCAGGAAACTATCATTTAAAATTGAAGGAGAAATAGTTTCCAAGACAAAAGCTAAAGGAATTTGCTACCACAAAACCAGTATTACACGAAATGTTAAAGGACCCACTTTAAGAAAAAGAAGAAACAGAGGAATATAATCAAAAGAATAAAATGGCAATAAATATATACCCATCAAAAATCACTTTAAATGTGAATAGCTTAAAAGCTCCAATTGAAAGATATAGAGTAGCTAAATGCATAAGAAAACAAGACCCATATATATGCTGTCTACAAGAGACCCACCTCAGAAGAAAATATACAGACTAAAAGTAAAAGTGTGGAGAAAGATATTGCATGCAAATGAAAATTTTAAAAAGCTGGGTAACAATACTTATATCTGATAAAAGAGACTTTAAAACAAAGTCTATAGTAAGAGACAAAGAAGGACACTACATAATGATAAAGGGATCAATCCAACTAGAGTATATTACTCTTGTAAACATTTATGTATCCAATATAGGAGCACCTAATATGTAAAGCAAATCTTGACGGACATAGAGACAGAGATTGACAGTGATATAGTCATAGTAGAGAATTTTAGCATGCCACCAATGTCAATGGATAGATCTTCCAGACAGAAAATCAACAAAGATGGTAACCTTAAGTGACACACTACATTGGGTGGATTTAATCAATATCTTCAGAGCATTTCACCCCAAATAAGTAAAATTGAATATGAAAGAGAAGTAACAACTGATACCAAAGAAATATGAAGGATTGTAAGACAATATTACAAACAAGTATGTGCCAATAAACTGGAACAAGGGATAAATTCCTAAAAACATGCCATCTTCCAAAACTGCATCAAGAAGAGTCATAGAATCTGAATAGACAGATTACAACTAGTGAAGTTGAACCAGTAATTAAAAAAAAAACACAAAAACAACTCCCACCAAAAATAGTCCTGGATTGGATGGCTTCACAGGTGAATGTTACCAAACATTGAAAGGAGAACTAACACCTGTTCTTCTCAAACTATTCCAAAAATTACAAGAGGAGGGAAGACTCCCAAGCTTATTTTATGAGGCCAGCATTATCCTAATTCCAAAACCAGAGGAAGACAGTACAATAAGAGACGATTATAGGCCAAAATACTTGATGAACATAGATGCTAAAATCCTTAACAAAGCATTAGCCAGCCACATCCAGCAATACACTAAAAAGTTCACACACCATGATCAAGTGAGATTTATTCTGGGGATGCAGGTTTGGTACATTATCCACAAATCAATATATGTGATATACCACATATAAAAAATAAAGGATAAAACTCACATGATCATTTATCAATAGATGCAGAAAAGCATTTGATAAAATCTAGCACCCATTTATAATAAAAATTATCAGCAAAGTAGGAATAGAGGGATTATAACTCAATGTAATAAAAGCCATAAATGATAGACCCACAGCCAACATTATACTCAATGGGAAAAAACCAAAAGCATTTCCCTTAAGATCGGGAACAAGACAGAGCTGTCTGCTTTCACCACTCTTATTCAAGTACTGGAAGCAATCCTAGACAGCAATCAGACAAGAAGAAGAAGAAATAAAAGGCATCCAAATGGGAACGGAAAAAGTAGAACTGCCATTATTTGCAGATGATGAGATACTGTATGTAGAGAACACTAAAGATTTCACCAAAGCACTACTAAAACTGGTAAGTGAATTTGATAAAGTAGCAGGATAGAAAATATATATCCAGAAATCAGTTACATTTTTATATGCCAATAATAAACTCTTGGAAAAGGAAACTAAGAAAACGATCCCATTCACAATTGCTTCAAAAAGAATTAAATACCTGGGAATAAGTTTAACCAAGGATGTAAAAAGCATATACTCAGAAAACTATAAGACACTGAAGAAATTAATTAAAGATAATACAAATAAGCGGAAGCATATACCATGTTCATGCTTAGGAAGAATTAACATCATTAGAATGTCCATATTACACAAAGCAATCTATAGATTCAATGCAATTCTTGTCAAGATACCAATGGCTTATTTCCCAGAACTAAAACAAATATTCCAAAAATACTGATGGAACCATAAAAGTCCCCAGATAGCCACAGTGATCTTGAGAAAGAAGAACCAAGTTGGAGGAATCACACTATTTGGCATCAAACTGTACTACAAGGCCATAATAATCAAAACAGCATGGTGCTGGTATAAAAACAGTCATACAGATCAATGGAACAGAATAGAGAGCCCAGAAATAAACCCATGCCTTTATAGTCGATTAACATTTGACAAAGAAGGCAAAAATATGCAAAAGGCTAAAGATAGTCTATTTAATAAACGGTGTTGGGAAAATTGCACAGATACACGCAAAAAAAATGAAACTAGACCACCTTCTTACACATTACACAGTAACAAAATATAAATGGATTAAAGATTTAAATGTTAAACTCAAAACCATAAAAATCCTAGAAGAAACCATAGGCAGTAAAATCTCAGACATTTCTCATAGCACTATTTTTCTGGTATGTCTCATCAGGCAAGGGAAACAAACAAAAAAATAAATATATGGGACTACATCAATCTAAAAAGTTTTTGCACAGCAAAGGAAACCATCAACAAAATTAAAAGACAACCCACTGAATGGGAGAATCTATTCACCAATGATACATCTAATAAGTTAATATCCAGAATTGCAAAGAACTTATAAAACTCAACACCAAAAAACAAACAATCCAACTAAAAAACTGGAAAAGTACCTGAATAGAAACTTCTCTAAGGAGAACATACAGGTGGCCAGAAGACATAAGAAAAGATACTCAATATCACTAATCAACAAAGAAATGCAAATTAAAACCACAATGAGATATCACCTCACACCTGTCAGAAAGGTAATCATCAATAAATCAACAAACAGCAAATATTGGTGAGGATGTGGAGAAAAGCAAACTGTTGGTAGGAATGCAGATTGGTGCAGCCACTTTGGAAAGCAGGATGGAGTTTCCTCAAAAAAGTATATGAAACTGCCTTATGACCCAGCAATTCCACTTCTGGGAATACATCGAAAGAAACTTAAAACACTGATTCAAAAGAATATATGCACCTTTTTGTTCATTGCAGAGTTAATAATACCCAAAATTTGGAAGCAGCCCAAGTGCCCATTAGTGCATGACTGAATAAAAAACTGTGGTGCATTTAGGCCCTGGCTGGTGTAGCTCAGTGGATTGAGCACAGGCCTGTGAAGCTAAGGGTTGCCAGTTCGATTCCCAGTCAGGGCACATGCCTGGGTTGAGGGCCAGGTCCCCAGTAGGGGACGCATTGGAGGCAACCACACATTGATGTTTCTCTCCCAGTCTTTCTCCTTCCCTTCCCCTCTCTCTAAACATAAATAAATAAATTATTTTTAAAAAAGCCTGTGGTACATTTATACAGTGGAGTACTACTTGCCCATAAAAAGGAAATCTTACTATTTGTGAAAGCATAAATAGATCTAGAGAGCATTATGCTAAGTGAAATAAGCCAATCAGAGAAAGGCAAGCACCATATTGTTTCACTTAAATGTGGAATCTAAGGAACAAAGTGAACTAACAAAATAGAGACAGACTCATAGATAAAGAGCACTTGAAAATGCCTGGGGTGGTGGGGGCACATGTTTGAGAGGCTGGGGTTGGGTGGAGCAATTGAACAAAAAAGAAAAAACTCATGAACAGACGAGAGTGTGGTGACTCTTAGAGGGAGGAGGGTGGTAGTGGGGAGGTGGAAGCAGGTATAGGAGTACAAATGGCAATGGACGGAGACTCGACTTGGGGCAGTGAACACACACTACAGTGCACACACGATGTGTTGTGAAATTGTGCACTTAAAGCCTGTATACTTTTGTTAAACAGTGTTACCCCAATAAATTAAATAAAAAGGAAAATGAATAACAACAATAAAAAGATTAAAGTAGTAACAATTATACTGTACCTGCTTATAGCAATAAGAATAAAAGTGTTTGTTGTTCTTTATGGGAAAAAATTACCATATTTTCTTTACTTCCACTCTAACATATGTAAAAGCCCTAACTAATATTCCCTGGTTGTAGAAACATTTTATTTCCATGTTTTGCCTTAAAGCTGAGAGAAAACTCTGAACAATATAAAAGTAGAGCAAAACCAATGCTGTCTGATTTCAGTTATAAATCTACTTTGAAAATATCACTTATTATGAGACTTTAACTATGTTCCATCTTAAAAGACAACATATCTAGGGATATATGTGTGTATGTGTGTGTATATATGTACACATATATATCAGACTATAGAAATAACATTTATAATTACATATACAATATATATTAAAGATGCCCTATCTAGGGATATATTTTTTAAAAGACACCATATCTAAGGATATATAACTGCATATAAAACTACATATAGCTTCTTCGTTATCAAATAATTCTGTTGCCTTGAGAAAGGGTGCAGCTTTATGCTCTTACCGTCTTGTAATCATGAAGTTCTCTGTGACCTAATTCTATCACGATAACATTCTGCCATTCTTTTTTTAATATTTTAGTTATTTTATTTTTAGAGAGAGGGGAGGGGAGAGAGAAAGAGAGGGAGAGAAACATCAATGTGTGGTTGCTTCTCAGGCACCCCCTTCTGGGGACCTGGCCCACAACCCAGGCATGTGCCCTGACTGGGAATAGAACCAGTGATATTTTGGTTCGCAGGCCAGCACTCAATCCACTGAGCCACACCAGCCACGGCACATTCAGCCATTCTTGATCTACATATTGGTAGTTCCCTACATACGTTAAATGGTGCAAAATATGTCTGAAGTTAAAATGTCAGAAAGCAGAACAAAGACTCTTGTGTTATAAGTGGGTGACTATGGAAGTCACATTCAAGGATATCTTTGAAAGTGAAGGGATATATGATATTAATGATTATACTGAGAGAAAAGCAAATGTTATAAATTCCCTATGCATGGTTAATGTAGCACTGCCTTTCTGCGCCCAGTGATCCTGCCGTCTGGGGAGACCAGTGCTAGGAGCCTGGGCTGGCACCTTCTTGCTTTCCCCAACCCAGGGCCAGGGCAGACATTCCGATAACTGCACATGTTACAGTCCTTGTGCCGGGACTCCTTAGGTACCCACCCGGAGTAGGCCTGAGGATTACTTTTTCTGTCGTTCCAGAAGAAAGCCAAGTGGGTCTTAGCTCCCCAAGTTGGCAAAGGCAGCCTGATATAGGAAAGGGGTGTGGTACACAGACCAGAACTGGACGTCTTCATGAGTATGCAGCCCTGTGGAACCTGCGGATGCTCCTCTGAGGAAACACAGTCTGTGCTGTCCCCAGCCACCCTGATGACCACCGTACCTTCCCCTTGCTGTTAAACTTCTGCCACCAATGAACACTCACTGGCTTCAACCAGCTGGAGTGGACAGCAAGAAACCATGTCATGACAATAGCTCAAGGTCATCACTCATACAGCCAGTAGTTGTTCATTGAGCACCTACTATAGTCAAGGAAAATGATGAGCTGGTTGAAAAGACTGAGTTCTGCATACAACAGGCAATTTAGGGGTACAGTGAAATTGTGGCTGTAGGAACCCAAAAAAGTAAAAATGTTCACAACCATCTATGTGTATATTCTTGGTTTTTCCTTTTCAATGAACCCTACTTTTTAAGGAGCTCAATGGCTATACAAGGTGTTCTATCTTTGATTGAGATGCTCATCACTTGGAATTTTTAGCATTTTGGTTTTTAAGAAATATCTGAAATAACCCACATTTTCTCAGTAAAAATGGAGGAGAGAATTTATGCCATGGAAAAAGGAGAATTTATACCACTCCTGTGGACTATGCATCCCTTCCCCAAAGGAGGCTTACTGGGAAAAAGAACATGTTAGTGCATTTTGCTGACTATATTTCAAAAATACATTTAGGTAGGTGTTTTTTAATTATTTTCCATCTGGAAAGCTTTTTTTTTCCTTCACCTGGGATGAACAACCAAATTATTAATTCTATTTAAATGTGCTGTATTCAGAAGAGTAGCTGCCAAATTTGTTGGGACCTATAACAAGATAATTAATTATCCAGTAACACAAGGACTATTGGAGTGTTGGATGTAAAACAGATGGTGGGAGAAGAAGGATGAGGCAGTCAGGATGCTGTGAGCGGTGTGATAAGTCTTGTGGCCTGTGTGGGGTAAAGCCACTCCTGCGCCAAGCCTCCCTCATCCTCCTGCTGTGCTTATTTTTTTCCCCGTGGATCCTCCCACCACCCCATCCCTTCACACCTAAAGACTCCAGTGTCCCTTTTCCACTGCTACCGCGTTCATTTTGAATGTCGGGGGAAGTAAGGCGAGGTGAGGCCAAAGGTCTGCTCCCCTGAGCCCCTGACTCTGCCAGCACCTGGCAGCCCCAGTACCTATCTCACGGAGCGGATCAGGCTGCCATCATTACCCTTGTCCTGACATTGCTTTTAGTCACGCATCTGTAGAGCTATTAAAGAGTCTGAAGTTCATTTCAGAATCAGTTAAGATAAATTAATATTACAAGCAAACATCATGTTTTTTTTAATTTACAAATTTCAAAGACCTAACCTGAATGTTAAACATTTTTTTAGAGAAAACCTGGTTGAAAATCAGTGAAAAGAGCGTACAAAAAAAGTTACTAACCCCTCCTCCCCATTTGTCAAAGTGACGTTCCGTGTCTAATCCAGTTTGTGAGCGATTAGAAGGTGCATTTATACTGAACTCAATAGTTGATGGTAGAGACTACAGTGACTTGACCACTGATGCTTTTCTCATAGATCACCATCATGACGTAACAACTCTGGGAAAGTCGTCGCACTTGTCACTACTACAAAGAAGGTGGCATTTAGATTATAGTTTTAAAGAACTAATTGCAAATGTTATCACTCATGCACCAAAGAAATACAGAATAACCAAGTTAAGACATCTTCACAATAAAGTTACTTATTCGTCATTAAAAAAAATGAGTTTCTGAGGGAAGTAAGCAGTCACCTTGCCTATCCCACCCTCTCACTATCAGGCCCATCTTTTGTCATTTAAAGTAGAGCTCCCTAAAATAGATTACACTGACAAGTTGTAATTACTGACAGCTGCATTTAATTAGCAAAGCGGATTCCTGCTTGTGACAATAAAGTATTATTACATGTTTAGCATTAGCACTGGCAGTAAAGGAGGTGACTTTGCTAATACAGAACTAGAAGACCTGTTTTCTTTATGTAAAAATACACACAGTTTGGCTGGAACTGAGCTGGTGCTACGTGGGAGTGTCTATGGTTACAAAAAGAAAGAAAACAGTAACTATAAGAGTGTTTTTAAAAAACAGGCATATTGTGCAAGAAGAAAGAAGTAGTCCAGTGCCAGCCGTCGGCTCCCAGTCTGAGTTGTGTGTCCTTGTTACTGTGTCTGAGTCTGTGCGTGTGTTTGGGGGTGGGGTTGGGGCCAGGGGTGATGGAGGTGTTTGGATGCCAGAGATAGAAACACAATTAATCCATGTAAATTGGTAGTTTATGATTATATTAAGGCATTTTGCCTGCCTTCTTTCCTTCCTTCCTTCCTCCCTCCCTTCCTTCCTTCCTTCCTTCTTCTACTTACCCTATAAACAACTGTGAGTTATAAAAAACTTAAAAATCATATGCAAACAAATTTAGGATTTTATGCACACTCTGATTTTTAAAGTCGACTTTAATTTTTATCCATTCTTTATTCCAATAAGCTTGTCCTATCTCCTACTGCCCCTGCTGTTCCGATTCCACTGCCCTATCTTGTTCTCGTCTGACAGTTCTCACTGAGCTTAATAATGGTGGGATTACAGACATCACAATAAGTAGTCAATATTTTGAGGAATACCGCCTCTCCAGCATCATCAATCCACAGTGCATAGATGGTTGCCATTAACTTTAAAAAGGACTGCAAAGATAGCTAAATCTAGCAATCCAAGGCTTAAATGGCATTTGCTATTTTCATTATTTAAATATATCACTTGAGATATATAAACAGATCCACTTATTTCATTATTATCAGTAGAACCAGTCCTAGAACTTAATGTATTTTCTCACATTCATGGAATGAAATTCTAAAATATTTACTGGAGGTCTAAAATCGGAAGCAAAATATATGATGTTACATGTCTGGAAGGTGTTTTTACAGGGATACCCTAGTGTATTTTCACAATGCAGCTTTAAGTTATCTGGATGGCATTTATTTTTCAAGTTGTAAAAATAGACTCAGTATAATATATTGCCATCTTGTAACTTACCATTATAAATGCTATATTTATAAAAATCAACTTATGTATCCATGGCAATAAGACACAAGATGAATATGAATAAAGAAATCTTAAACTGATCCTCAAGCTAATTTCCACCATGAAACTGTTCAGCAAACCCACTAAACTACTTCTTTCTTTCTCCTTCACCTCCTCTTTCTCCTCCTCCTCCTCCTTCCACTTTCTTCTGCCTCCCTCCCACTCACCCTAGTGGACAGAAGCTAAAGAACAAGGGGGAAGCCCAAGACAGCCTGCAGCAAAGTGGACAAGGGAGAGTCTGCAAAGGCTGTGGTCAACCTCCTACAGTCATGACCATTCTAAGAAATGCATCACTAGGCAACATCATCCTTGTGCACACATTAATACCATACAGTGAATTACACAAACCTACATGGTATGGCCTACTACCTACCTGGGCGCTATGGTACAGCCTATTGCTCCTAGGCTACAAGCCGATATAGCATGTTGCTGTACAAAACAACACAAGATTAAATCAAGCACAAGGGAAAATGATGCAATCAAGAAACAGTAAACACAAGATGTATGAGGCTGCTGTTAGCATCACATGGCATACTGTTTTACAGCTAACTTTTTTTATAAGTAGGAAGGAGACATTCTAAAATAGTGATAAAAAGTATAGTATAGCCCTGGCTGGTGTAACTCAGTGGATTGAGCACAGGCCTGCGAACCAAACAACCGAGGTTCGATTCCCAGTCAAGGCACATGCCTGTGTTGCAGGCCAGTTCTCAGCAGGGGATGCGCGAGGAGAGGCAACCGCACGTTGATGTTTCTCTCCCTCGCTCTTTCCCTTCCCCTGTAAAAATAAACAAACAAACAAACAAACAAATAAAATCCCTTCCCCTGTAAAGATAAATAAATTTAAAAAGTATAGTATAGTGGTAATACATAAACCAGTAAGAGTTGTTCATTATCATTATCATGCGGTATGCACTATGCGTGTTGTATGTGCTATACTTTTAGGTGACTGGCAGCACAGGTGTACACCAGCATCACCACAATCACGTGTGCCCTGTGTTGTGCTATCACATGATAATGGCTGCAATATCACTAGCCCATAGGAATTTTTCGGCTCCATTATAACTTATGCAACCACTGTGTATAAGTGACCTGTCATTGACTGAAACATCATTATGTATTACATGACTGCAGTTTGGTATTTATTATCTACAAGCATATATGACCACATTGTGTTCAATCCCGACTGGGCACTATACCATCTTTGCCTCAAACACTGTTCACTCCAGCCAGGATCTTAGGAGAAAAAAATTCAGGAGCATAACTGTATTCAAGGAGATTTCACAAAAAGTAAGTTTCAAGAAACTGCATTTGTATAGATACTAAATATAAATATCTAAATGAGCATTCAGTTAAGACCATTTTAGAGTTATTTTTAATATTGAACCACAGAGCTTTATTCACACCATAAATCTAAAGCCCTATTGAATCTCAAACTTTATTGGTATAAATCCTATTAAGAGTAAAGGGTTATTTTTATTTTGTGCTTTAGAAACCAACCAAGAATAGAAGAGTCTTCACTGAAAACAGTTTATAGGATCCAAGGACATTGACGGAAAAGAAGTAATGTGATTATTGAAATTGGGTATGTTTGACAACTCAATGTTTCAACCTATAAAACTTTCTAAAATTAGATCTATAAAACTGGAAACTCTGCCATGCAGCTGCTCTAATTACTGTGTGGTTCATAAATTAGTGCTGAAGAATAAAGCCTCAAATATTCTATTTTTAAAATGCCTTTGACTTTTAATATTGTCATCACTCAGAATTCCATATTCTGTCATTAAGCATATACTTACTGTGGTCCTACTATGTGCCGTGGAGCTAAACAAAACACAGTGCTCTAACCTTCAAGGAGTCAGGAGAAAAAGTACACCATCCCCCAAATTGAACTCACCTTATCAAAGAAATACCACTTTTATCATGCTTTTATCCCATCATATATTGAACCAGTTACCTAACTTTTTATCATAATTGGTCTAGAACACCTGTTTTAAACTGGAACAGCATTTGCCATAAGACCTGGGCTATTTGGTGATTTAAATAAGTTCTTATTTTAATCTTTGACCCATTGTGCCTAGATAACCAGATAACTAATCCCATCAGGTTAACTCGTAGAAGCCTCTTGGGTCTCTGCCCCAAGTACAATCTCCTGCTGCAGAGGGTGCGGAAACCATGGGCAGATGTTGCATCTAGCAATGCATCCACACAGAAAGTGGAAAGTTAGGCTGATGCATTCAAAGGTTTTTTAAATCTTTGTTTAAATATTCCTTTCTCCAGATTATTGGCCTGGAACCAAGTGTAGACATCTCCTGCATGTATAACTACCGTTTCTTAGTTTGACAGTCCTTCATTGACTAATCACATGACTAAAGTTGTCCTATGCTGTAACTTCTCTCAGGGTGAATTAGACACGTTAGCAGCGATTGGAATCACAGGAAGCATCAGAGTGGTGAGCCCATACACTGGTATGTGAAAGCAGGCTAAATAGGGGTTTGTTCATCCCTGGCTCATCTGAATATATTTGCATGTATTGGCTGAAATACTTCAGAACATCACTGTATAGGGGGGCTACTGATAGACTTTGTGAATCCAGTTCTCTTAAAAATTGGAAGAGGCTTTGGAGAAAGCAAAGGACATAAAAACAATGTCAAAAATGACAGGTGACACCCAAAGTGCACATAGTTTTGGTTTACTATGAAATACCCTGTTTTTTTTTTAAAGAAAATTTATTTTGATGGGCAAATATCTGCAAGAAACTCAGGAGAATAAATCCCAGCCTACATAATAATTATATAATTTGGAGGGGGGCACTCATTTTTTAAAACTTGGAGTCAGAGCCATCAAACTAATGTTGCATCAAAATGTTTTAGGTCCAAAGATTTTGTTCTTTTGTACCACAATTGGATGTCAAAAGCCACATAGAAATGATGAAGAAAAGTGATGAGCTGGAACCAGAAATCTGCCCATGTCAGAAATTATTTGCTCATCTAGGGCCAAGTGAGAAATGGGAGTTTTCAGGAAATATGTTCAAAGAAACACAGGAGGAATTCTCTTCACGAGCTCCAGAATCTTAGAAGTCTTCCAGTTTTTCTCACCCAGCCATTCCATTAGGTGCCAAGGAGAACTGGTAGCCCGAAAAGGGAACAGACTGGGTACATATTTTTAGTAGTTACATTTGATGTGCAATGATGACCATAGCAATGCACAGTAACTATTCTGCTGGGTTGTGTTTATCCACACAAACTCAGTTTCTTCCTCCCCTTGAATGTCACTCTCTCAGGAGCTAAGGAAGGACTTGAAGAAATCACTGCACCCAGTGTCCCCGCTGGATTCTTCTCAGGATGTCTTTGTTAACCCTCACCTCCTGATTCAGGGTCCTCCAAAACAGCTTTCTAGGTCTCTTTGGCCCAAAGGTCAAAACTGCCTTTAAAAAAACAAACCCTTTAAGAACGTCCTCTGCCCCAAATTAAGATCCAAAGCCTAAAACAGCACTCCTTAACCTACCCTAGGCCACCGTAGCTTTATACCCTGGAAAACTTTGTATATTTTAGCTTACTATTCATTCAGAAGGAAAATGCTAACTATAGAAAAGTAATAAGATTTGCATTGATTGAACTGCCATTGCATGCCACATATTGTATTAGACCCTTAATATGCATTCTCTGCTATCCATTGAGGTAGGTTCCATGTTCCATTTTTATGGATGAGGAATCGCGGCTTAATTAAATTGCTCTGTTAGGAAGAGGTAGAGATAGGAATTGAACTCTTTCTGATGCCATAAATTCATGACCCCTGCCACTACTCATATTGCCTACTGTAGGTTACAATGAGAAATGCTTTGATTTCTGAGGACAAAACTGAAGTTTTCCTGTATTATTAGTACTCACTAACAGATAAACGATTTTACCTGTTTCCCTCTACACACAACTTAATAATCATCCAAACATTAGTCCTTAACTGCTAAATAATTTTAGGAGTTATATAAAATGTTATCACTATTATGAAAGGTGTGCCAGGCAGTTTATATACATTATCTTTCTCTGATCCCCGTAACAATCCTGCTCCATGTTTTTTGTACCTTGTAGGTAAAAGAGTTCCCCTTTATTATGGTGTATAACTTCTTATCGCATCTGTGAGTCAGAAGTAGCCTAGGTTGTGCTGAGGTAACCAATGACCCAATCTCAAACGTTCACATCTCCTCTGGCTATGTGGCCCCTAAAGTTGGAGGACTCAGCGTGGAAGGGTTTGCAGCCTGGGACACAGGTGGTCAGACAGCATCTGTCAGGAGCATAACCTAACTTGTGTCACAGGGAAAAGAGATCACTGTCGAGGACACACTGGAGCTAAAAGCTTCCTCCTGGAAGTGATATATGTCACTTGTATTTATTTTATTTGCCAAATCAATTCCTATGGCCAAGTCTGACATCAGTAAAGCAAGGAAATATAGTTCTCCCCAGGGAGGTACAGCAAATATTTGGGGAGTTTAATACTCTACGACATCAGAGAAGCATGCTTGCTGTATCTCACAACTATGGTCTAGCTAGTCTTTTTAGTGTGCAGGTCAAAGAAACCTCTGAGTGACTGGGAAATATAGATAGCGAGAAGAAGGGAAATCAGCTGCAAGGAATGTTCTCAAATACTGCCTTAGCAGCTCCTACAGGAATGACCTCCAGAATTCTTGTCCTTCCACAAATAGGTTTCTTCGCATTTGCCCCTCTTGCTGAAATGGGCTGTGGTCATTATCAACAGGGATTTTATATGCTGCACTATTACCATTTTTTTACTACATATATTTAGAATATTTAGAATTTGAAATCACTTCTCTGATGTCAGTACTGCAGCTGATTTTTTTTTAATCTGTTATGTGAGCAAATGTAGATTTTAACCATAAACACAGTGCAAGGCAAAAGCAGGCCCATCTGTCTCTCTCTAACTTGATTAGGGAAGGTTGTGCAGACAATATTTTTAGTATGGTCTAAAAATTAAGGTTGAGGTGCTTTGAAGACAGCTGGCTGCCATAGATTTATTTATTTATTTTGAGGGTTAGGAAAAACAAATTGAAAATATACACACATTCCCTAAGACATACTATGTTGCTAATTTAAAACCACATTTATTTTTTGGTTGCACAGGAAATGAATTTGTAGTCATAGAGAGCTTTCCTTCCCTGACTTACGTGATAAAGAATTTGAAACT
>PVKM010016208.1:0-27074 GCA_004027735.1 Carollia perspicillata
AAAAAAAATTGCAAAACACTGATCCTAAAGGCATCTCTCTCTCTCCTGGTCTGCCAATCAGGATACAGCAGGATGGGAAGGACCATTTTTTCAGGACGTGGGGATCTACTTTTTAGTGTAGTTTTATTATTAAGCTTTCAGAAGCATAAATTCTGTGAAGCTCAGACTCCCCAACTCACGCTTATATTAAAATGTACAAATCCCTAGTCAGACCAAGCCCAAAATTTATGATTACACCTCATCTCCCGACAAGGCTGCACTTGTGACTTTATACGGTAATCCTGCCCCTGCTGGTCCCTGTACAAAAGTTACTTTTTAAAAAAGACTTATCTATTTACTTTTAGAGAGAGAGAGGGTGAAAGAGAGGGAGGGAAACTTTGATGCGTGAGAGATACATTGATGGGTTGCCTCTCTCACACCCCCAGCTGGGGACCTGGCCCACAACCCAGGCGTGTGCCCTGACTGGGGAATCGAACCATTGACCTTTTGGTTCGTAGGCTGGCACTCAACCCACTGAGCCACACCAACCAGGGTTGTACAAAGATTAATTTTAAAAATATGACCCCAAAAATGTGTCAGCTGTGTAACAGACATTCACAGGAATGAATCAGGTGTCAGGAAGCTACCCTAAAATAGAGGTGGGATATGTTTAAAAAGCTATGGCTTATTCTGGGCTTAATACTAGTATTTCACTTTTGAAACTTTAATTTAAAAAGTTAAGGTGGAGTCTTGTGAAGCATTTACATGTCTTACCAGCGTTTCCACCCCATTCAGGGAAACAGTCTCTTTGAGAAGAAACAGGTGTTGACTGCCCCACAATGGAGGCAGCCATCCCGTAAAACCTCACCTGGGGAGGGCTGAGGAGAGGCAGCCCAGCCTGGCATGGGGGAGCCGAGGCTCTCAATTATGAGTTGGAAGTAAGTTCATGCTGCTGTCTGCCTGGTTTCCCACTGTTTACCTGTTTGGGTGTCCTCTCTCTTGGGGCCTCATTTTGTTCTGCAGGATGCATTCCTAGTGGCCTGAGGGCAGGAACCAGAGCTTTAGACTCAGGACGAGAATGGATCCCCATTTACTATTTCTTGAAGGAGGCAGATACTAGTTTTGTTTATTTCAAGTGAAAACAAGTGCCTGAGTATCGTTCTTCCCCCCCACTGCAGAGTTACAGTCCCCGAAATAGAACAAAGATAAAGCGAAAATCAAGGCAGTCTAGTTACTTTATTAAAAATACATGGAAAATCACTTATTTTCAATATATACATATTTCATTTTGATTCAGAGTACTTTTGGGCAGAGACATGAGTGCACTATACAGGCTGGAAAGAGTATCGACAACAAAGAGGAGGAACTGGGCATGTCGGTCTAGCACTTGTTTTCTTTTCATGATCATTCTGTAAGATGCCGTTCAAGGAACAGCTTTGGTCACATCCTTGCAACCACTACTCAGGTGTTATCTGAAGCAAAAACTCCGTGTGCCTGTGAGATCCGTGTGACTCCACATTTATAACCCGGGTTCAGAAAGAGCAGCTCACAGAGCCACGGAACGCAGTGCGGAGTCCCTGCTTACCCCCACGGCCCGCCCGCAGCTTGCTCGGTGCAGGGCCCTGGCGGAGACCGCAGACTGTCAGAGGCTAAGCCACGGCCTGCAGGACCGGGCTTGTTTTCTATGGGGACGGTGGGGGGAGCCTGAGGAGGGCGTGCCACAATAAATCTGGGTAATTCCTTGAAGCTCCCCACCCCTTCCACACTACCTGCTCTAAATGGAACACTGCCTTTCAGTCTGTGTGTGTGTGTGTGTGTGTGTGTAGCATCCCCCTCCTCCCACATGGCCTCCCCACTCCCTCTCATGACACGCACTGCTTTCAGAGTGCAGATGGCCTGGGAAAGCCGCTCACAAACTCTGGGGTGATAATGCAGTTCTGAGCAACGGCAGGTGTTTTGATAAAACAATTTCACCATATGCTTTGATTCTCCAAAAGTCAGATTTCATTCCATAGCTTGTCACAGTTATAAATTGTAAGAGGCTCCCTGGATTCACAAAGTGTCTTTCTTAATAGGTCCACACATTACTGTTACCCATTACTTGGCAAAATCTAAATTTCAAATTTTAGCCCCTACTTTACAGGTAAATGGACACAAAGACAAAAAGAACTGATTTGCCCATGTTCAGTCAGGAGCAAAACCTCCATCTGAGCTCCTGATTTGACGGTTTATATGCTAAATCACACAGCGTCTTCAGTCCTCTGGGAACGTAATCCTGGAGCCTTGTAGAAGCAAAATGGAGCCCAAATACATTCTCACCACAGAAACTGGACAGTTTATCAAGCATGACGAGGACATTAGAATACTGTGCACAACTGATCATGACTTTCAGATAAATCCATTATAAAAACCATCCTTTCAGGCAAAATAAATAAGGAGATAAGATTAAAATTTAGCATAACAGACTTACAAGTTTAAAAGTAGCTTAAGTGTGGACTACAATGCCCACCTACACACATACATCACGTTTCCCCAAAGAGTGTAAGGCAGTCCCACTGCGACTGTTCAATCCCCTAGCCATGACATCTTTATTGAAGAGAGATACCAAGCTGCAAGAAGTGGCAGTAACAGTAACATCTGCTAGATGACAAGGCAAACGTATCAAAAAGTCATTTGCAGGTTCTAGGTGAGGGATGTTCCCCGTACAATTCTTTCAACGTTTCTGCATGCTTGAAAAATTTCATAGTAAAGTGCTGTGAGGGAAAGCAAGAAAGATAACATCAATGCCAACGACCTAAAACCTACACGACAAACTATCAGGAATTGGTCAGCTGTAACCAGTATTTTCACCAAACGTTCATTACTAAACATCTAAGTGGAATTTGAGGCCAGCCGAGAAAAGAGCAGCAGTAACCGAACAAGGGGAAAGTACTTCAGAGGCCTAAGTTAGGGAAATCTCAGATGGTTAAAAATGTCCTGGTCATCAGGGATTGGAGGATTCTCTGGATAAAGGAATGACAAGCAACCACTCCTCCCTGAAAATATATCCTAATTGAGTGTGTAGCTCACAAACACGCTCTGTGTTATTAAACTTACTGGCATAAACAGTGAGTTTATGGCATAATGGAGACAGTTTTAAATTTTTATACCTGCCACAAAACTGATGGCTAGAGACCATCCAGTATCTCCAGTGTTAGTCCATCATGAAGGGGAAAAATCTCACCTTTCATTCTATTTCACTGCTTTTCTCTTCTATTTTTAGTCTCCAAAACAGAAGTTGCATCATGTTACAGCAGCGATTTTCAACCTTTTCCATCTCAGGGCGCACATAGTCTAATCACTGAAGTTCTGTGGCCACCAAAAACCGGATATATATTTTTTTACCGATCTGACCAAAAAATAGATACAATTTTGAT
This sequence comes from Carollia perspicillata, assembly GCA_004027735.1. NCBI lineage: Eukaryota > Metazoa > Chordata > Mammalia > Chiroptera > Phyllostomidae > Carollia > Carollia perspicillata. Next base: position 3,396 of record PVKM010016208.1, read on the forward strand.
TCACTCACACTGAATGGCTAGTGATCTGGCGGCTGTCATTTTTTAATTTGACAATCTAAGGGAAAAAAGGTCAGTGCCCTGACTAAACAGTCAGGTGTTGCATGTGTTCAAGATTTCTGTGGCACGTCACTGAAAACCGCTGTGCTACAGAACAGCCAGAAACCGTCATTGCTCCACAGCCAAAGGACAGTAGAAAACCCCCGAACTACAAAATCCACATCCCAACTTTTCTCCAATAGAAAAATGTGTCTTGAGGCAAGTCTCATTCAACAGTGGGTTGGCTATGTCTGGGAAACAAGGACACAATTTATGTTCAAGTTAGCAATGTCCACAGTGTCAAAAGATAAGTAAGTTAAAAGCTTGATAAAACATAAATACATGGCCCAAATACTTGTAGGCCAACTGAGCTAGGTTCAGACAGCAGGGCGGGAGATTGGAGAAACAGACCAGCTTTCCAGGAAAGACCTGATTCTGAGTGGAAGACATAACAAATGTTTCTATTTGCAATGACATTCTGGCCATAACTTTTGCCCGCTCTTGACAATGAATGACTAGTATAAAGTCAGTGCTAGTTTATTACAAAATGCCACATGTTGAGGGTTAAACAAAATTGCTTATTGAGACACAGATGACAGACACTAAGTTGAAGTAAAGTGTTATGTCAGCAAAAAATAAAGCAATTTTCTACTGGCTAAATCCTTTTGCAAGTATTGTCGACATGCTGCTAGTAAGAACTTAATTTCTTAGAGCAGAATGTTATGGTTGGAGTGGACCTTAAAAACATCTAATCTAACCGCTTATCTTACAAATAGGAAATCTGAAGCTACACAAAAAACTGTTATTGTTCGGATTATCATTCCTGAGTAGGAAAAACAAAAACAAAAACAAAAACAAAAACCAAGCAGGAAATGACTCCTCAGTACCTAATACACAGTCGTGCTTTTAATAGACATTTAACCAGACCAGGAAGCTTTTGAACATCATTTCCTTTTTTGATGGAGTTGAATGTTGTGTGGCAACACTTAATTTTTTTGCTCTGATAAAAGTCCATTTTTTAAAAATAGAAAATGTAAAGCCTACAAGAAAGCACAAAGAAAATAAGTAATTAAAAATAGTATATTTCCTTCCAGCTTTCTTCTGGGCCACGAAAATAACTACTGCTCACTGTGTAAATGGAGCCGGAAAACTTTCTTCCCCGACACACGGTCTCCCGGACAGCAGTGGTGCTTCTCAGGGGCTGGTCGGGAAGCAGGGCACCTGAGGGGCAGGAGCTGCCAGCGCGTCTCTGGGTGGTACTGACAGAGGAACTGGGGACTCTGTGGGACCTTTTCACTTCAGAGAGAAACCCACCAGGGCAGAGGCCTAACCGTTGGCGGGGGAGGAAGGCAGAGAGACTGAGTAAAGGGAAAGGTCACAGGGACCCTTCCAGGCTGGGTCTGCCTAGAACTGAAACCATTCTTCTCCATAAAGTCTCTTGGCTTCCTCTTACTATTAAGGCTGATCTTTTCTTTCTAAAACATTTGCGTTAAATTTATCGGGGTGACATTTGTTAATAAAATTATATAGTTTTCAAGTGTACATTTCTATGATTTATAATGGGCATACTGCATCGTACGCCCACCACCCAAAGCCAAGTCCTCTTCCGTCCCCATGTATCTGGCCCCCTTGTAACTGCTCCCTCTGCCCCTCATTGCCTCTGGAGCCCACCACACTGCTGTCTGTATCTGAGTCCCAGTTTTATATCCCGCATGGGAGTGAAATCACGTGGCTCTCAGGGTTTTCTGAGGCTGATCTTTACCACTGGTCAGGGGGCTATGATCTGGCTTCTCCGGAGACACGGCACCATCTCTCATGGCCGCACAACTTTAAACAAGCTTGTGTAAATGTCATAGTGTACGGGTCCTCTTAGATTCTTTTTTAAAAACAAAATTTATAACCCACTACATAATACACTTCATGCTATATAACACACTGCGTAACCTTCTAGCAGGGGTAGATGAGCATAACTGAGTTACTTTTCATCCATCAGGAAAATGCATCCTCAGTCAGTATTTTCTACACCCTCTGACACACAGTAACGGTGAGCCCCAGGGACAAGCTCATCTCTTTCCAGCCAAGTCCACTGCTGCCCGTAACAGGCAGCCCGTTTCCTCGCCCCGTCACTGAACCTGCGGAGAGCGGCAGCTCCGGGGACAAGGAAGCACCATGTGCCCATGACAGAGATCCCTGGGAGAATCTCAAACCACATCGTGGCAAGGCTGCCAAAGCCCTTAGATTCTTGGTAAGAGCCCACACTAGTTGGGGGCACTCTGAGAGCTAGATTTCACCGCGACATTTAATACCTATAGGCCTTTGACAGATACGTAATGGCACAGAAACCATCTCTCCCTATCAGGAACATTTAGTGACTTCGATACATTCCACATGACCCCCTCAGGCACGAACTGCTGAACCAAAGCAACTGCTCAAGCTAAGTCCTGATGTAACCGCTGTGACTTCCAACCCTCGTCTGGTGACCCTCAGGTACCACCCTGACCTCCCAAATATTAAGACATTTTGCTTTTAGAAAATCAATTTGTTCCATTTAACTGAATGAAACCAGAGGGAGTTTAAAGGAGCTGACAATTTGTGGCTCAAATTAGAGGGCTAGTTGAGCCTCTTTAATTTTTACGTTGGTCATTATACGCATGCATCTCCTTGTCCTACAAGTATCAAGCATCAGAGAACGTAAGCGGGGCTGTGGAGTTCATGCTGCATGGACTAGACAAAAAGGGGTTTATACAGTAGCATGACACTGAGCAGCAGGTACCCAGGTGACTGTCCACATTCTAAACTCTGCAGATGCTACTTTGTAGCCTCGAAGAAACATGTAAGCAAGGTAGAATGAAACACCTGAACAAGAATTACTCAACAGACGACATGTTCACACTGAGTAAGTAAGGTTCTATTTAGGGTTTAAACTAGTCCCTGAGTATCCTTAGTAACACCCTGGGGCAGGGAAGGGAGGGAGGGAAATGGGGTGAATGAGAACTTAAGCTTTCTAAGGATTAAGGTTCAAATCCTCCGAATGTGAGGTCATATAAAATGAGAACTCAACTTTATAGTGGTAACTCTTCTTGCTGGCAACAGCACAAGGCAGTAGTGATTCTCAAGTTTAATATATTACATATATACTATAAAAATAAGCTGAAAGTTTTAAGGAGCATTATTATAAAAGGTCTGAGTTCTGCTACTCTAACCCAGGGCTTCCGACAGAACACTCTGGAGCCAAAGCCCAGGAAAGCACAATAAAGAGGTACGCTAACTGACAAATAGTTGCTGCAATATGCCACAGGCACTTCGGTTCTAACAATTTCGAAAAAGCATGGAACATGTAGGTCGCCGAGAAAAAAACTGCTGTAGGTATTTACGACAGAAAAAGTGGCAAGCGACCTGTCTCATCACATTCACTGGTGGGTATTCCATCTTTCCCACTGTTTGTTCGTTTGTTTACACATTGTTATTGAGAGCAGGGCAAGGAAAGGCACTGCTTTCTCCAGAAAAAAACAAACAAGAAACAAACGAGGGGATGCTATACCCCGGCGTCACTACTCCGTGGCTGAAAACCCTCCCTTCGAAGACTACCCATGTCGAAACGAGTAGTGACCTCACAGCGCACCAATAAAGTATCATCCTTAATGAAGGTTCTTTGTCTTAGGGCTTCCAGATGCATAAAAGTCACATAGCCAAAACCTTTTGGGTTCCGTGGGATTGTGGGCCTCTGGAAGGCAAGTAGCTCTGGTTTGGCATCCATTATCTCCTCGTGGTTTTGCCTTATGGGTGCTTCCGACTGATCAAGAATTGTCAGGCGTATGGTGCCCTGGAAGGGCCAGGGGAGGTGGCTGTCATACTCTCCTTGCATTGTGTGGACGAAGAGGGATATGTAGTTCGCACAGCGCTGAGCCGTGGGTAGCTGAAGGTGCAGGCGCATGCAGAGTTTGTACCCAGGTTTGCCCGTGTAGAATCCAGGGCTATGAATGACAACAGGCTTCTCCTCTTCTTGAGACTTCAAGTGCATCCCGAAGTTACCAATCTTCCAGATGTAAATCCCATTGCACTGCTGTGCTTCTATTTCAGCAACTTTGTCCTCAAGGGTTCGAATAGTTCGTTTGAGTTCACTTACATATATGCTCTGAGTTTCCATTTTCGCAGTCAGCTCCCGGATTTGATGATCTTGTCTTACGAGGCGACTCTCTAATTGCTGAATGGTTTCTTGGAAATTCTGGACCTCTGGGTGACACCCGGAGGAGGTCCGGGGCAGAGAGGAAGACTCATATGGCAGCACGTCACGCGGAGGCCGGGGAGCCGCAGCAAGGTTTAAACTCTGAACAGCCTGGGCCAACATCCTCATGTGTGACTGAGTATTCTCTTGCAGGTGGCGTGCCAAGTGAATCCTCTGCATCTAAAAACCAAGCACAGGCTTTAGGCTGGGAATAGGTACTGCGAGGTCAAGGAAAGGGGCCTAGCCAAGCCAAATGAAAGGTTTTTAAGTAGTGTTACCATTTCCCTCAATCCCCTACAACCTTGTTTCCACTGGATTCTCCATCCAAAGAGACGGTCTTGTCTCTTAATTTGCTGAAACAATGAGGCTATCTGTGGAGTATGCTCCCTTTCATTCAGATAAACCTCCCTCCCACTTACACACGTATCAGGACCCCATCCTTCTCTTCTGACTCAGAGATGACTCTCTTCTTGTCCAAGGTTAATGCTTCACCTGGGCTCTTAAATGGCACCCACCCCTTTGAACAGCTCAGAGGTGCTGCTCAGTTACTCCCGTTCTTCTTTATCTTCAAACATTCTCTCCCCCTAACACTTTCCCTCGAAATGTAATTATCTTTCCTGTCTTCATACTCTTTGCAGATCATCAAGAACACTGTAATTATTATATGAAAAAAGTATTCTTTTAATATTTTAAGTAAATATTTAAAAATAGTTATTTTTAAATAAATATTAAAAATTTATTTTTTAATAAATTTATTTTTAAATATTTATTTTTATTTTTAGAGAGAAGGGGAGGGAGGGAGAAATACAATTGTTCATTGAAACATCGATTGGTTGCCTCTTGCACACCCCCAACTCGAGACCTGGCCCACTACCCAGGCATTTGCCCTGACTGGGAATAGAACTGGTGAACTTTCAGTTTGTAGGCTGGAGCCCAGTCCACTGAGCCACACCAGCCAGGGCTGGAAAAAATATCCTTGATATAACAATTTTTATTATAAGAATAAATTATGTATATTACAAAAAAATAAAAAATATAGATGATCAAAAAGAAAATAAGTTACCACTTACCCCACTTAATTATTGTTAACATTTTGATATATTTCCTTGCTCCTTCTATTTTATAAAATTATTAAATGCGTGCTTCTTGTATAAAAGTCAGATAAAAAACAATGGAAAAGCAAAAGCATAACTGTACTCTCCAGAAAGAATGACTTTTCATAAGTAATGATCTACCTGAGACATTTGACACAAGTGATCGCTAGTCTTGAAACTAATTCTGGAGACTACAATGGTACCTTCTCCTTGCCTGGTGTATCACATTCGAAGACTGTCCCCCACAGCTCATTTCCTGGCTGACTTCTCCTTCTTGTACACAGGCACTCCATGTGATCTCAATCCTACACCTGCCATCCATCATTGCCTACTTCCCCAAATCAATATTCTGAGCTGCAATTTCTCTTTGGAGCTTAACACTATATACAATGCATGAGAGCCCCTCCATTCCCACTGGTGTTCTCCACTGCACTATCTAACTCAATTTTCTTTATCTATACTCAAGAATGAAAAGAAAAATAAAGAGACACCTTACTTACCTTTTCGTGGCAACCAAAAGTACTGAATGTGCACGGAATTGGGGCTGTGGGACAGTCTAGATCAAAATGATTAGGCATCTGAAAACCAGAACAAAGGTTGAAAAATGCTTTTCTCTGCGTATCATGTTCTAGTTCGATGAGCTCACACTTGCAATAAAAAGGCTTAGGTTTCACTGAAACACAATCATGCATTATCTACGGCAGCATCACAACAGCAGAGTCCAATAGTCGCAACGGACACCAGGTAGCCCAAAAAGATTAAAAAAAAAACTTATTTCCAAAAGTCCAAAAGAAAGGAAATGTCAGTATCTCATATTATCCCCGAAATCACTCAAAATTTATTTCAAGAATATGAATTTGTTCCTATGGATGGAAACTGGAACCCTCTAGTGGCATTTTGGAGAAAAAGCAACTTCTGATGTCAACCTCAACTGCAAACCTAACCAGGACTCTCACGTGTGGACTGTCCAGGCCATTTCATAGGCACCTGTCAACTGTATACATTAAAGCCATAGACCACACCCAGCACGTCCCTCGTGACCACCTTTCACAATCCTCCTGAACTTTTGTTAACCTGGGCATGTTTTGGCTATAATGGGGAGAGGCTCAGATGTTACAAGGCATTTTAATCACATTAATAAAAGTTCTAAAGAAATGTCTCAGCTTTTGATATGGGGACTCAAAAACAGTCTTTAAGGTAAGATCCACTATAGAGAAACATATTCTTTGAAACTAGTATCAAATTCCCTTTAGAAATTTAGGTTAGCTGTAGTCACAGATATTTTAAGCAGAAACATTAGAGACCATTTAACTCAGTCCTTCAACTTTGCATAATCTAGAACAATAGCAATTTTTCTGTAAAGGGTCAGATAGTAAGAATTTTCGGCTTTGTAGGCCCTATGGTCGCTGTCCCGAGTACTCGCTCTACCACTGCGGTGGAAAACCAGCCATATACGACAGACAGACTCATGGGCACGGTGCTGTTCCAATACAACTTATTTATAACAGCAGACCGAGAGCCAGATTGGGCTGGCAGGCTGCTTTGCTGATCCCTTATCGAGAATGTCCACTTTCTTGCCAGAGATCAAGCGGGCAAGCCACTGGCACAACCAGGGCCTGGGTTTTCTGACTCTTAACCTAGGATTTTTTTCCAACATTAAGTTTTATTTTCATTGGGTTTTAGATGTGCTGCATGGTTTCCTTTAAATAGTACAATAGAGCAAAAAGAAAAACCAGGGAGGTGAGACTTCATAAGCAAAAAAAAGTTTAACACCTTCAAATTAAGGCTTTTTTGGAAAAAAACCCAAAACTATAGGACTCTGTTGAGACCAATGGAAAAGTTTAGTCGAGTGACAGGTTTTGCATACCTCCAGTTAGTAAGGTAATCAATGATGATCTCTGGGTTTGCAGATTTCATGGGTATATAAATAGTGACTAATATTCAAATCTTGTGGGTAAATCCCCCAAATGTCAGAAGAGAGCAATCAAACCGTTTTCCTATCTCTAATAATAACGTGAATGCAGTTTCCTACTATACCTGCTGCTGTCTGTCTGCGGCCCGCAGGACCGCAGGATGGGGGGCTACCGGTCCTGGTGCTGGGCGGCTCCGCTCTGCTCAGTATGTCTCAGGGCCGTGGGGACAAATACGGCTCTGCTGCTGAGCAGATGGTCCTTTTCACTGTCCTTTCAGCTAGTCTCTGGGTACCACCTAAGATCCTTATTTCACAGCATGCAAATTTGTGTTTCTTAAGGTGTTTTTTTCTTTAACTGGGGATTTTGATTATTTGTATCTTAAAATTACGTGGTTTTGTCTAGAAATTTTATAAATATACATAAACATGTATAGTCAGTTAATGACTTTAAGTACTTAGACAGGGCTAAATATTTTGTTCTTTCTGAAAGTATACATTATATTAATTTATATGACACATGTTCACATAGTTCTAACACTTCTTCAACCTGTATTCCTTCTGCCTTATCGATTTAATTAAAAACCTAACTCACTTCTTTAATTTAGTAATGGAAATACTAGTTTTATGAAAGAGAATCATTATACCTGTTCTCTGATGAGCATGGTGTTGCAGTATTCACAGACGACATTTGCCAAAGGACAGTTCTGGTCATGGATCTGAATTTTATTACAGAAATAAAAGAAAAGCATGAGAAAGTGTGAAAAAGTAAAAACAGTCTATTTTATAAAAGTCAGTTTTCCACTATAAACAAATTGAGGACATTAGTGTGTCTAAAAAATAAGTGAGCCCTGGCTGGCGTAGCTCAGTGGATTGAACACGGGCCTGCGAACCAAAAGATCGTGGTTCAGTTCCCAGTCAGGGCACATGCCTGGGTTGCAGGCCAGTTCCCAGCAGAGGACACACGAGAGGCAGCCATACATCAATATTTTTCTCCCTCTCTCCTTCCCTTCCCCTCTAAAGATAAATAAATAAAATCTTTAAAAAAAATAAAAAATAAGTGAGAATAATATATAAAAGATATTTTCTCTCCCTTTGCCAATACAGTAATCAGAGACATCTCCCGCTTCAGCTCTTTAAAAGAATACAGCAGTGGGTGAAAGAATCTTCTAAGTCACTTCTTTTAACCTGAGGCAGAGCACTCGTGACTAGTCTAGGACATCCTTTCCCAACACTATCATCCTCCACAGGCATCCCTCCCCAGATCCCCAGCAACGTCCTGATGACTGAAATGGAACTCCCAGCAGGAAGGTTACAGAACAGGAGCAGCATTAGGGCAGGAGGCTCTGGTGCCCAGGTCCTCACAGGCCCGGAAGGGTAAACCTTGTTTTCTAAAATACAATTAATTTAAGAAATAATGAACCCTTCGGGTTAAGTCCATTTACTTGACTTAAATTCAGGAAGACATCAGTTTGTTCTAATTATGCCTCAGACTTCTCTCCATTTATAGCAAGTTAGCTGACTTATTGTGAATATTTCATCAGCTTCATGAGTATAATATACTTGATTTCTTAAGAAAGGAGAAAAAAATACCAAAATAAACTTATAAGAAATAAAATTTAACTAAGTATCTTAATAGCTATAAGAGAACATAAGTTATATGTAAGTCGTTTTAGTGACGAGGACACAGAATGGGTGTCTGGGGCCAGGATCTCAGTGCTGTCTTTACCATTACAACATTAATATAAAATTACTTATATTTATACAATACATAAAGTTATTAACTTGCTCACATCTCAGTTTCTGAGTGAAAAAACCACTCTGTCAGCACGATGTTGTCCAGTGCTATGAAGCGTCCTTTTAAAGGTAAACATTCTAATTGACGTGTAACATACTTACAGAAAAGTGAATTTATTGTATGTATAAAGCTCAGTGAATTAGCACCAAAAAGACACACGCTGTGGGATTTAATTTATTCTCCGTGAAAGTTTTAAGGACCCAGTCTCTTTTTTCAAAGGGTAGAGCATATGTCTGATACACTAATCATCCTGTTTGTCTGTCTCTGATCCCAGACTGGACATTCAAGTATCACATAAGAAAGTAAGCTGTTAAGTGCTGTGCTGTCGTTCCCTTTGCTCAAAATAAAGTTGTTTCTTAACTATACCTGTCTGCTATACTTCTGTAGCAGCCAGGGACGCTTGGTCTCACACATATCATTAAAAAAGGAAGGACAGGAAGGAAAGGAAGAAAGATCAGCACATCTCTTTCCTGGGAGGTTCTGTTATTTGCAGATCTACTACAGTGTTAAGTAGTATAAACAACGTTTTCTAAGAAAAACGAATATAAACCTTACACTTATTTACTAAAATAGCTTAATGAACTTTAATTCTTAAAAATCAATCTTCCCACAACTGATAATATAGATTCAGAACTGGAGTAACATCTTCATCTATGGCAAAACCCCTCAAATGTACATTAAAAAAATAATTTAAGGCCCTGGCCAGGTAGCTAAGGTGGTTAGAGCGTTGTCCTGATACACCGAGGTTATGGGTTCAATCCCCAGTCAGGGCACATTGTCAACCAATGAAAGCATAAATAAGTGGAACAATAAATTGATCTCTCTGTGCCCCCACCCCTTCTTCTCTCTCTAAAATCAATAAAAACAAAATTTAAGAAGTAGTGAAATTAACAAATCCAAGTTAGTACATGCCTCTTTATCTTCAAATGCCATCGACATAGCACAGTTTATACAAGAAACCTGTCTCCTTGGGCACTCCTTGAGAATGTGAATATTAAGGTGGCACTTTTGGAAGGGACGCTGGCATTGGGGACAATTCATAAGAGCAAACTCACAATGTACTTGATGATCCTATAATAGGGAAAAAAATAATCAATTAGTATCTGCCAATCCTTAAGGCATCTCCTAAACATAATCTCTTCTGAGTATACACTGTTCTGTCTCAAAACAGCCACTCCTTCACCAGGAGCTAAGTAAACGGGGCAATTTGCAAATATGTTCTAAACATTTTCGAATAGATCATAAACAGTATTTAATTTCTCATAAAACCACCAAGCAAAAAAACAAATTTAATTAATTTAAAAGGAAATCCTTTTACCTGATTGCTTCAACTAATCTCAGGTTTTAGAAGGACTTCACTTAGTTCATAATAAAATGCACCATTTAGGAAAAGAGAAAACAGCACAATGAGGGTGGTAAGATGGTGGCTACACGACCCTCGCTGTTTTTTTCCAAACAAGAGACATGAAGTTATGGGATTAATACGTGACCCCTACATTTAAAATGTTCTTCAATTTTATAGCAAAATAATGCCCCCCCAAATTTGAAGAATACTGATTTCTTTATCATCATTTGGCAAAGCCAGAGTAGCTGAAATAAGAAATTTATGGTTTCTACATATATATATATATCCAATATATATATATATCTACTTATATATATATATATATCCAATAATGAAAGGGCTGGTATAGGCTAGGCACTGGCAGTACACAGATGGACACAGCAAAGTCTGTATTCTCGAGGAACTGCCTCGTCTATATGCTAATGGCTAGAAAATGACTTTCATACCTCAAGATGTCTCAGTTCCATCTTGTGCAAACAACCTTCATTTGGACACTTCACCATCAGAGAAAGAATCTCTCGTTTTGCAAAATTGTCAGGGAACAGTTGAGTTTCCAGGAGTATTTCATTATCAACTGGACATTTGTGACCTGCATCCCTAAGAGAAACAAGTAAGGCACATAAATTTAGTAGATTTAAACAAATATTAACATTAAAAAGCTCAAACTTTAATTCACTGTGTATAAATTCTCTATCTGTTATTTCCTATGGAAAATAATTTAACACATTGTGTTGCATAATATTCCGGGGGAGAGGATCCCAGTCCTGTTGTGGGCAGTTCACGAACTGTTCTTTCATACAGTGAATACAACCGGTACCACATTGGTTACTTAGAAGAAACGATGGGATTTAGAGTGTGGGATAGATCTCAACCAGAAAATGAGAAAAATTAACTGTATAAGGCCGGATCTTGACTGTTGTAAAACGAAGTAAAAGGTAAGGACGGGGAGAGCGCACCGGCTGCACAGCACGCTAGTGAGAGGAACTGCACGTGCTGCTCGTGACACCAGCGACTGGGCTCCAGTGAGCTCCTCACGCGGGGGTGCAGATTAGCCCAGCTCGCGGGGCCCTACCTGCCCGCATTTTAAGGTTTACTCTGAACAGTCGTTATAACATTCTGCCTCACGAACAACAAGTTTTCCTTCATTTTTATGTCTGGGGTACAATTTTGTAGGGGGTTAAAGGTCCTCTATTTCCTGCTTTCCCAGTGGCTCGGTGGTTATTTCATCTTATGATGAGAAAAACCATCCTCAGGAAGCGTGGATGTGTGTTCACTTCCCTTTAGCTTTTTGGGATGTCTCAATCGTCACTCTCAAAACGTGGCAGGTCAGGTTGGCTAAGAAGCAGTGATCAGTTGCTCGAACGTCAGCTGAGCACCCCTGCGTGGAGCCAGCAGCGGTAGTGCTGCAGTGGTGCTGCGGTAGGCAAAAAGGCGCTGGAAATGGGGTCTGCTGGCAAATGCCTTAGAACCAGCAGAGGTGAGAGGCACAGCCAGTCTCGAATGGGGCCTCTCTCAGGCTGATGTGGTCAGTACTCTGTCAAATGTTTCATAAGAAGCATGGACAACTATAAACAAATTTATTGAAATATACACCCAAAACCTAAGTGACAGACGTCACTTAAAGAATAGAAACTTATAAAGCAAACTGGAAACCATTATCCAGAGCAAATGGAAGTAGATTAATATCTGCTTTGATTTCACGCAGGACTATTTGGGTGAGAAATTTCCAAGCCATTCCTTCAAGACCATTAGAGTCACAGCAGTGGTTACTTCCAGCTGAGAGGGAGAGAGAAAAAAATAAGCCTCAGACTTCCTTTTGTGGGTTTTACTTCCTTTTCAGACCACTGTCCATTACTTTCATGAACACCTTGCTATTAAAAAACTGCTAAAGATGAGCTAATTCCTGGCATGATGACACTCAGTAAAATACTATACATCTCTTTACGAAAAAATCAACAATCCATAATATGGTGCATACAACTTACTAAGACTGAATCATAAAGAATCAGAAAATCTGAACATACTGGTTACTAGTAAGGAGAGCAAATCCGTAATCAAAAACCTTCTGACATGAGAAAGTGCATGAGCAGATGGCTTCACTGGTGAATTCCACCAAACATTTAAAGAAGAATTAATGCCCATGCTTCCTAAAGTCACCTGAAAGAGTCCTACCTAATACTTTTGAATGATAGTAAAATGTCTTCATTTCTTGGGAGATGAACTTGAATCATCTGTGGAAATCCCATGTACCTCCATTCAGTTACAGCAACCATGATTCACCGAGCACTTACTATGTGTCAGCAGATAGGAAATTCCCAGGAATGAAAGAGCTCCACCCCTGCTCTCGAGGAGCTTATTTTCCACTTAGGTAAGACAGCCTGGGAGTGTGGAGACAGGGGAAGACATGCTCTGGTATGAAGGGAGTAGCCAGAGCGCCTATGAGAGGTGAGATCTGAGCCAGAGTGGAGGGAGTAGAAGGTGTTAGCCGGGCAGTTAACTGCAGTCAGGACGTTCCAAACAGAGAGAACAGCTAACCCAAACCCCCAAGGCAGGAGCGTGCTTGGCATGTCGAAGGAACAGCAAGCAGGGAACTGGCGGAAGGAAGAGAAGCACAGCAGAGGGGAGGTCAGGAAACGAATTATGGATCTATCCCAGAGGGCCTGACAGGCACTTCGGCTTTTTCTTCTAGATGACCGGCTGCGATATTCTGAGCTGAGACATCACCTTAGTTATTTAACCGGGTTCACTCGGGCTGCTATATTGAGAACATTCTGGAAGCAAGGGTAGAATCAGGGAGGCCTGTGACAGAGCTGGTGGTGATTCAGAACAGGGTAGAAGCAGTGAAGGCAGTGAGAAGGGACTGAATTTTCGATAAATATAAAGGTAGAGGCATTGGTTAATACTGTAAAAAAATACTGGTTGTTTTACAGTTGTCCGTAGGTATCAGGTAACAGACAGACTCTAATGTGGTTGAAATTGTAATTGACCAGTTAAGTCAGCATTCTTTGGTTGAGATGATCATATTTCACTATCAGTTAAGGCAGATTTATATTATTTTCCTGTAGCATAGAGCACTTATCCACTTATTATTTATGTATCTTAGGGTTAGAGAAGGGCAGGAGATAGAAATGACTTCACACCACAGTAGAAACTAGGGTAAGCATGTCGATGTCTCAAGTTTCTGTCCAGGGTTCTTTTTCCCTGGGCAGCTTTTCACATACAAGACTACTCATTTTGGTTGTCCCGTGCTCTGTGCGCACTGTCCTCGGCATCTGATTCTGTTATAGGACACAGTTCTCTCTTCTGTCACGTACCTTATTGATTTGATGATGCAGGCTTTGCAGAACCTATGGCCGCAGGGTGTTTGCACTGCTTCCCGTAACGCCATCAGGCAGATGGGGCACTCGTACTTGCTTTCCAGGGGTGGGTCGAACTCCACGTCGTAGCCCTGGATCTCTTCCATGAAAGAGCTGGAGAGAGTCCCCGTGCTGGCAGTCCCACTCACGCTGTCATCTTTGGCTGCGGCACTGCAGGCACTGGCCATGGCTGCGCAGCAGTCACTCTCAGACTGGCTGGACACACAGCTGTCTTCACAGTTTAACAGACTCATAGTAACGAGATTATCAACTGCTCTGTAGAAACAGCAAGGAAAAAACGCCTGAACACACACATACATGCACACACATACATACACCACAGCTTATCCATGCAGGTCACTTTTTAGTTTATGTGCATAAGCTGCGCTAATATTACTTATGGAAAACTTTCAAAGTTTTTTGAGCTTTACTTCATGACTACTATTTTATAATAAGTAAAGGAATTCCAATAGGTAGATAGACTAAAAAGTGAAAAGAAGAAATCAGCTCAATTGTAATACTCAGCTATATCACAACTATCTGTTTACTGAGGTCAAGAATTGAATTTTCATATCCTCAGTACTCAGCACAAGATCTGCCACATAACAGATGCTCATTGAGCTTCTGCTGAACACCTTACTTATGCTGCTGAAGTTCCTTCAAGTATCTTGAGCTTGAGAGAACAGGAGGACCAGCAGGCAGTACAAGAAGAGCGACATACAAGGGGTCAGACGATCCCACTCCGCTGGGAGGTGTGTGATTTGGGGCAACCTAACCTTTTGGACCTTGGTTTCTTTTTTGAGACCTAAAAGCTGTGAGGACTCCCAAATGTTCAGAGACTGCTGTTATGTAGAGTGAATAAAATTGAAGAAGTATACTTGTATGTCCTTCTGCTTTCAGTCATGTCAAATGACCCTGTTTCATTATCTGAAAGGAAAAAGAAGTGAGGTTTTGTTTGCCTACGGAAAGCTACTGCTTTCATGGGTAGGTGGGGTGCCTTCGAATGCTAAATCGTATGACATTTTTGATAAACTAGTGTCTAAAAGCAATTTGTAGCCTATGTCACCGGGTCTCTGTAGTAGATAATTAGACCTATGGGAAATTCTTAATATGTGCCAGATACAAATAGTTCTGGAAACAGAATGTAAGCTTCCAGTCAATGTGGTAGACCATCATCCCCCTGGTGGGTTACGAGAGTAATCCTCTATCTTTTCTCAGATCTTTACAGATACCTTTTTCCCCCCTTCTCAAGAAGATTTTGAGTACCATGTGATGAGCACCAAAAACGACGGGGCCTGTTCTGGCTGCAGAGGCAGTAGGGCGACCTGGTGAACTCCGGAAAGGATCAAACGTGATGCTAAGTGAAAGCACTTAGAACTGTATCTGGCAGAGTGCATTGCTGATATGTGCAGCTCCACACAGTACTTTTATGTTACCATTTCATTGCTGTCTCCCTTTTGTCAAAACAGAAACTATGGAACTTAGGAAAGGCCAAGTAACTTGCCGAGGACCACCCGGGTCGTAACTGACGGCCGGAATCAGAGCTCAAGTCTATTTGGCCCCAGAGCCTGTGCACTTTGCACTACACCACGTTTCTCTCTTCGTGTTTTGACAAACTTGTCTATAAAGCTGCCTTTAAAATTTCCTTCCCTTTATGTTACGTTGGACCAGGGATTTTCAACCGTTTTCATCTCATGGCACACATACACTAATTACAAAAATTCTGTGGCACAATAAAAAAATGTTATAATTTTTGCCAATTTAACAAAAAAAATAGGTAAAATTTTGATTTATTTGCACCAGATGGCTGTTGTCATTTTTTTTTATTTCACAATCTAAGGGAAAAGAACTCAGTGCCCTTGACTGAATGGTCAGGTAGTACACGTTTGTTTGTTTTTTTAAATCTTTATCTAAGGGTATGTTTATTGACTTTAGAGAGATGAAGGGGGAGACGGAGAAGGAGAGAGGGAGGGTGGGAGAGAGGAAGAGAGAGATGGGGAGAGAGAGAAACAGGCAGACAGACATCGATGTGAGAAACATCGATCGGTTGCCTTCCCTACGCACCCTGACCAGGGACTGAACCCTCAACCTAGGTATGCACCCTGACTGGGAATTGAACCTGCAACGTTTTGGTGTATGGGATGACACTCCAACCAACTGAGCCACCTGGCCAGGGTGCATGTTTTAGCAATTCCTATGGTACACTGGTTGAAAATCACTGCACTGGACTAATGTGCTGACCACAGCTTCTTACTAAACATGACCTGCCCAGGCGTTATTGTACTAGTTGACAGGATTTCAAAGATGCAGTAGAGAAAAACTGACATTTTGTTTTATTTTTGATATCCTACTTTTGAAAAGTTAAAAACAGCTCCCAAAGCCTTGTTATAGCTAATGCAAATCCCTCAGGAAGACTAGGTACAGACTGAGAGGAAAGAAGGGATGGCAAGACTGTGGCAAACAGAACTAGTCATTCTACCTGTGGCCCGTTATTCCCTCCAAATCTGAGGACATATGACACTGTTACACTGTCCTAGGGTTTATGTCCTTTGTTCTTTTTCTTCCCTTACACATTTCTGTGTCCAATACTTCCTTGGGTAAATCTCCTAGAAGCAGAATTACTAGGTGAAAGGGGATGTAACTTTCCCAGGTTTTTAACAGACAATGCTTGTTATCCAATATGTATCGAAGGCTTTTTAACTCCCATTCCCAAAAGCTTGAGAGAGACCATTTTATATATCCTCAATGATTCTAGGTATATTTATTTATCTTTTGGGTCTCTAACCATTTATTTTTCAAAAAAATAATCACTTCGAGAACTTGGTATTTGTTACTCAGTTGTACAGAACACGTCCAAGTACTAGTCAGAAGACAAAAGCAAGCTGCCGAGCTAGGTCAACTTTTTCTGCCCCACTGTGCGGTACAATTTGGTTTCCTGGGCAGTCTATACACCGCCCTCTTGCAGCCTGCTTCCAAAGAGTTGAAGGTTGTTGGATTTAAAGAGACCTTTTATGGCAAATGTGTTACTAAGAAAACCTGTGTAATCAGTCACAATTCCTTAAAAAGAATTCCAGTGTAGGAATGCAGGGTAGAACATGAAAGTGTGTGCTCTTAAAAATCTAGGTCTTCCATTTTTCACATTACTTTTCTTTCCTTCCTTCCTTCCTTCCTTCCTTCCTTCCTTCCTTCCTTCCTTCCTTCCTTCCTTCCTTCCTTCCCTTTCCTTTTCCCTCTCTTTTTAGAGACAGGGGAAGGGAGGAAAAAAGAAAGGGAGAGAAACATCGATGTGAGAGAAAAACATCAATCAGTTGCGTCCTGTAGGCACCCCTACCAGGGACTGAACCCGCAACCCAGGCATGTGGTCTGAGACTGGGAATCAAACCGGCGACCTTTCAGTTTGTGGGACGACATAAAACCAACTAAGCCACACTGGTCAGGGCTATTAAGTATTCTTTTTAACATCAGACGGTGCCACAGGTATCGACTTCAAGAGAGGCTACAAAAGCGGGTTTTGGCTTTACATAAGCTGTGAAGGATGGATGACCCGGGTGGAGCCATATTACCATAGCCCGAGTAGTCATTCCAGAGAAACTGTCCTGTGTGCCTTACGTTTCTTTATCTTTCAACCTGGACCAAACCACCAGCACTCTAAGTCAGTAAGAAGAAGCATATCCTGTTTGCAAGGACTGATGAAAATGGACTTTGCTGATGCCTAAATCAATAAGCAATCAATGAAGTTCAAATCTAGTCTTTGGCCTGATGACCGAGCATCAAGCCAATCTACGCAGTACTAATCTAACCTTACCTCGACTGGCACCAGCAGATACTTCTGTAATATAACTTACTTCACTTTCCTCTTTTTTCCCCTCAAGATCCCTGTGCTTCTCACCTGTGCTGGGAGCCCTTTTGGGCTTCTGCTCCCCAAATTGCAATTCTACAGAATCCCAAATAAATGCTTATACTGTCTCTCATTTTGACTTTTTATTTTTTAGGTTAATGAAGCTAAAATAAGTAAGAATGAATATATGTTCTTTCCATAAAATAAAGATTTTTATAGCCTCTTTTTTACGCTTAACATTCACAATTTATGTGGCTTCTACAGGAATTAATACAAGGGATGGAACAGAGTTTACATCATTCCTTACTTTGCAGGTTAAGAGCGTCACGACTGCAAGTCCCTTTTTTACAGTTGTGAATCTAGTATAGTAAGCACTGCCTTAATTAAATATTTTGGGATGTAGCTACTGCTATCTTAATTCAACTGCAAAAAGAATATATGTTGAAAACAGCCTTGCCATAAATCACAGCTTAAACCCACCTATTTGTGGATTTAAGGGGCCTCTGGAAGTCAAAGAAGGAATGTATTTCAGGCACTTCTTGCCCGCATGATAATGAGTTTCACCCTTGCAGAATATATATTCCCCTATCTGGGAATATACAGGGTCCAGCAGAAGTAACACCTGCTTGAATGTGGTTGGCAGGGTAATAATGTGGGTGTAATAATTTATAGTTTTCACTTGAACATTTCACCTAAAATGTCACATGGTGTGCTGGAGTGCGATATTCTTACAGAATTACATGCTTATGATTTTGTAAGAAAATATTTTGTAATAAAAAGCGGCATTATTTGTGCTGGACCCTGTATTATAATCCGAAGGGTATTCTGTTAAATGTCTAGCAGGAGGGTGAGTAGGGAAATGCACAAAAATTTGTTTCCTTAAGCTCCACAGGTGCTAATGAGAGAAATGTTTAAGCTAAAGAAATCAACAAGTTATATCTTGAATTGGTCAATTTTAAGCCAATGGAAAGTCATTTACAGCTAAACATGCAACTCATAAGTAAAACCATATAAAAGAAACAGATTATGTATCATACAAATATACACTTGAAACCTATATAATCTTATTAAGTAATGACACTCCAATAAATTTAATTAAATTTTTTTAAAAGAACAAGAAATTACCTTTAATTTTCTGCTAGGTTTAGAAATGGGAATTATTTACAAACTCCTTAAAATCTATTTTTAAAATGCAAAGACGTGCAAATGCAATACTGAAAAAAATAGTCATTTGTTATGCCTTAATTTTGAATAGATTTAAGGGGCAGTCCCTTTCCTAGGTATTATTTGTTTCCCCCAGGAGGCAAAGATTTGAATAACTTCTTTCAAAATCCAAGTGGGCAAAAATTTATCAGGATTGCGGATTCAAATTTATCCCAGAAAAGACCTCAAGGTACAATCCTGCAATACAGTGAAGCATACAGCGCTTGCAGGGTGAAACTCATTATCACGCGGGCAAGAAGTGCCTGAAATACATTCTCCTTCCTTGACTTCAGAGGTCCCGCTGCCCTCATCCCACCCCCAGCCTCAAAGTCAGAAAAGCCCCTGTTATCCTCCTTAGTAACCTAACCACCAGGGATGGATAAAACGCCAACACTCACAATCTCTTAACAAGTTTTTCTGCCCCGGTGTAGCTAGATATTTAGTAATTTGCCCTCCCGAGAAACAAAAGCAGCATGCAAACGCTTTACATGCAAGCTGCTAATATAATACTTTAGGTGCTTTCTGTTCACATTCATGACAGTCCTACCTCTCAGTTCGAGTTCCGCTAAAGCCAAATACTAGGAACAGCTTTATCAACCCAGCGTCTGGAACAATCGCTAGAACGAGTGCAGGGGCGGGGGAGGAAAGATTCGTGTCATCTGAGCCTTTTTTTTTTTTAACCTGCTGCCTGGGACCTCTACGAGTCAACGAGGAACCCAAAAATAGCTTTCCCATGACAGTGACAGAGGAAGCCGGTGAGAACTTAAAGGGATTTTTTTTTTTTTAAGTTGGTATCAGGTCGGAGGGACGGGAAAATCCAGGAGGCAATTTCCTTTTCTGGAAAGGGGAATATGCGGGCTGACGAAGTGGGCGCGGGATTCCCACCAGGGAAAGGTGTTAGAAGGGAAGGAGGTCGCCGCGGGCTTGGGGCGCAGAGGGGACGGGAGGGGACAGGAGGAGGCATGCACAACCTGTGGGAGGCGAAGAGATAGGAGCGACGCCCCCACCACGAGACAGACGGGAGGATGGGGGGCGGCGTCCCCAACCTCTGGGAAGAACAGGGACAGGGGGCGACCTCCCCAACCAGACAGAAACAGAGGAAGGGGGCGTCCCCAACCTCCGCGAAGCAAAGGGACAGGGGGCGACGCCCCCAACCCATGGGAAACGAGAGGGGAGGGGGCTGTGTCTCCAACCTTTAGGAAGCGATGAGACACCGGGGAGAGGTCTCAAACCCGTAGGAAAAGAGAGAAGAGGGGGCGGCGTCCGCACCTGTGGGAAGAGAGGCCGCGGCCGCGGCCGCTCCGGGGGAGACATCCGAAGGAGACTCACCTCTCGTCCGCTGGGCCGCCGATTCCACGCAACCGCACGACTCCGCTCAGCCAAAGCACCAGGAGAGGACGGGCACCGCTCTCCGAGCCGACGCGGCCCGGATGCAAAATTCCCGGCCCGAAGGCCGCCGCAACCGCGTCCCCGGGCCGCCCGGAGCCCGAACTCCAGCCCCGGACGCCCTACTTCCGCCTTCTCTGCCAGCGCGGGGGGAGTCAGGGGCGGGGAAAGGGCCTGGGTGGAGACTGAGAGGCCGAGCTGTGCCTCTGCGCCCCCTGGCGGCGGTCCTCCACAGGTGCGCGGGCTGCGGCGCAGGCGCAGCGCAAATCCAGCTGTCAAACCAGAGCACTCACGCTGGGTTACTCTCCCAAAGAAGAACTATGACCTTGAAACCTGTCCGAGAGTAAGCGTGAGCGACCTAGTGAGCAGCCATAACAACAGCAGTAATCAAAACTGTGTTTTTATAGCTTCCTGTATCCAATCAGGAGAAACCTCCACTTGGGCTAGATCACTTGACCTTCGGGGATTCTTATATCACTCCTGGACTGCACCTTCCTTGCCAAGAAAGTTTCCATGGTAGGCAGAACCCAGTATTATCACCTGGTCCTTCCGCTTCAACCAGTCCGAGCAAGTCTAGCCCATATGTTAAACATTTTTTCCCCCTGAGACTGCTATCAACTACACCACCCATTTTTTTCTATCAATGACGCGGGAAAGCTATTTTGAATTTTTCCAGTTTAACTGGATACAAACCTCTAAGGAATGTTACAGGCACTTTGCAGGAGATGCACGAAAGATTTCTATCCGCCTCTGCAAATTAGACTCATCTTTCACCTCTTGGGGAGGTATTACAGGGTGGCGGTTTTTATGTGTACCTACCCTGAAACCAGAGTGCTTCGTTTAAATCTAGTTTTTCCCCCTTTATAAATTGTGACTTCAGATAATTTACTAAATCTGCCTTTCTTCATTTTTTTCCCATCTCATCTTACAATGGGGATAATAATAGAACTTACTTACCTCTTTGGGTTGTTGGAAAGGTGAGATTAACTGGTGATGTAAATACATTATTTAAATCTATTAAGTACAGCAATTTTCAACCAGTGTGCTGCAAGAATTTAAAAAATCCCTCAATACCTCACTATTTAGTCAGGGGCACTGACCTCTTTTCCTTTAGATTGTCAAATAAAAAAATGACAACAGCTGACACATCAATAGCCATCCAGTGTGAATAAATCAAAATTATACCTATTTTTCTCAGATTGGCAAAACTATAACACATTTTTGGTGTGCTGCAGAATTTCAGTAATCAGTGTAAGTGTGTCATGAGATGAAAAAGGTTGAAAATCTCTGATCTAGAACACAGTGTGTTCTCAATAAGGATAACAACACTGTATTTCCTGGTTTCTGGCTGCCAATATTCATAAAAAATGCTTATGTTCTCAAGGTAAGAACCTGTCACTGGTTCTCAGATTCACTCTGCCCTCCCCCTCTTGTTTAGAAACATATTTTGAGTCCTGGTCAACATGGTTCAGTGGTTGGAGTGTGGTCCCATAACCAAAAGGCTGCAGGTGATTTCCAGTCAGGGCACATGCCTAGGTTGCGGGTTTATCTCTGGTCATGGAGCCGGTGCGTGCAACCTCTGGTTCTGATGCATACCATCCCAGTCCCAGCATGGATCCCTGGTCTGGGTCCCTGGTCTGGGTGTCTGTGGAGGCAAGTGATTGATGCTTCACTTGCATGGATGTTTCTCTTCCTTCCTTCCTCTCTCCCATTCTCTCTCTCTCTCTCTCCAAATGAAAATGTCCTTAGGTAAGGACAAAAAAAAAAGAATAAAAATAAAAGCATACTTTGAAATATTTCAGATATAAAAAGAATTTTACACACACATTTGTGTGCTCACTAACCAGCTCCAGACAAAAACATTGCCAGTAGAATTGCCAGCCCCTGTGTACTCCTATTCTTCCCCAGCTCCCACCTGCCTTATAAAAATAAATCACTTAGGGGATGACAGAGCAATCGTTATATGAAATTGAGAAATAGAGTAAAGGAAGAGCAAGGGAGTTAGACCTCCCTCCTTTTATTAATATGAACTCTGGAGCAAGTTATGTAACCCTCATGAACTTGAGCTTCCTAAACCAT
Organism: Carollia perspicillata; assembly: GCA_004027735.1. Classification (NCBI taxonomy): domain Eukaryota; kingdom Metazoa; phylum Chordata; class Mammalia; order Chiroptera; family Phyllostomidae; genus Carollia; species Carollia perspicillata. Next base: position 25,665 of record PVKM010016208.1, read on the forward strand.
AAACAGGGATAATATTTACCTTCCAGGTTATTGTCAGGATCAACTCATGAAAATGTACATGAAATAACCTGGCACGGGGCCTTCAGAAACATTAGGTGTTCTGTGTCCTCAAGGGGCCTCCTTCTGCTCTCACAAATCCTATTTATTCTTCACTATTTTATATATGGAGGAGAGTTTTACTGCTCATCCATGCCCTAGGCACACAGGAAACTTTCACTTCCCTGTCTCCTTGCAGTTGGGCAGCGTCACATGACTAGTTCTGACCCACAGGCTACGAGGGAAAACGATGCAAGTTGTTTCAAGGCCAAAGCATTTGATTTTCCTTGCAAAACCTTCCCCATGTGGCAGCCAAAGAGACCGTGGGGAAGCTATAAAGGGGTGCATCGCTAAATTGCTGTGTGGAGGGCCGTTGCCTTGGAAAGTCAGTCCACTTGCATTGGACTTATATGAGCAGGACACAAATGTCTGTTGCTTTAAGACACTGAGATGTTGGGGTTGCTTTCTGCAGTATGACCCAGCCTGTCTTATGCACAGTTCCTCCTTGAGGTCATTTCTAACAGTTTGTTTCCTTATTGGACTAGGAGTCAAAACACCAAAGTTTAACTCCTGGCTCTGCTTCTTACCTAAATGGGGACCTGGTCAGGTGTTTTCATCTATAAAGATGGAATAAAATCTACCCTGTCTTGTCGGAGCTGTGATAAGTTCAAGTGAGAGTATATGTGTGAAAATGATTTTCAAACTAGGAAGTCCTATACAGATGAAGGGAAGGGAATGTTTAGAGCAGCGGCGTTACCGGGTGTGTAGACTGCCCAGGGTATTTCAGATCCTGAAATGCTGCTGATTTCAGATATTTTGCTCAGCTGTCCTTATATAAGTGAGTCAAAGTGTACAAAAGTATCATCACCATATCATTCCTGGATTGCTGTTTTTCACATCCTATTTGAAAAATGAAGTAAAATAGACCTTGTAGACCATTGCAGGTGAGGATGGGTAGGTGAGAGATTCTTTTCCCAAACACTTAACAATAAGATGACTAAATTATAAATAAAAGTTTAATTATAAAGTTAAAACACAATTCATTAGTTCAAAACATTTATTGAACAGCCCTAATGTGTGGGTGGCAGTCAGCCTTGAAGACATATTTATGCCCTGTGTGAGCCCCCGGCACAGTGAATGGGGTATAAGCAGTAAGATGTGAAAATGGCAGAATGTGACTTCCTAGGCTGAGTTGACTCTAGGTTTCCAAAGGAACCAAGTCAAAAATTCACAGCTGCTGAGGGAGAGTTTCTTGGATAACAAGGAGAGATCCCGTAGGAAATACTCTAGCGGACTGCATCTTATTTTATTCAGAAAACAAACTCAAGAGAAACCATAGCTTTCTATCTTTCCTCTCCTCCACTTCTTTCTCCC
>PVKM010016209.1:0-27072 GCA_004027735.1 Carollia perspicillata
TCTTCTCTGTATCGTTCCAATTTTAGTATATGTGCTGCCAAAGCGAGAACTATTTTTTATTTTCTTTAATTTTTTCTATTACAGTTTGCATTCAACATTATTTTATATTAGTCTAAGGTGTATAGTGGATAGAAATTCATATACATTACAAAGTATTTTTTCTAATAATTCAAGTGCTAATATAGTACCATAGATAGTTATTACATTATTAGCTGTATTCCCTATGCTTTACCTTACATCCCCTTGCCTGTTTCCTAACTGCACAATCAGTACTTCTTAATCCCATCACCTTATTTAGCCTACACTGGGACACCCCTCCCTTCTGGTCTCCATAGCATATATTCTGTATCTATATGTCTGTTTGAATTTTGTGTATTTGTTTATTTTGGTTTCAGATTCAACATGTAAGCAATGTCATCTAGGGGTGCCCAACCTGTGGCCTATAGGCTGCATGTGGCCCAGAATAGCTATGAAGGTGGCCCATCACAAAATCGTAAATTTACTTAAAACAGTTTTTTTGTTGTTGTTGTTTTTCATCAGTTTTTGTTAGTCTTTCTGTATTTAATGTGTAGTCCAAGACAGCTCTTCTTCCAGTGTGGCTCAGAGATGCCAAAAGTTTAAACACCCCACCCATACTGATGGCAAATGATAAGATTTCATTCTTATTATAGCTAAGTAATATTCCATTGTATGCATGTACCAGCACTTTTTAATCCACTTGTCTATTGATGGGCATGCGGGTTACTTCTATAGTTTGGCTATTGTTATTAATGTTGCAATTAATATGAAGAGCATATATTATTTTGAATTAGTGTTTTGGATTTTTTTGAAAATATGCCCAGAAGTGGATTTGCTGGGTCAAAAGGCAGAATCATCTTTAATTTTTTGAGGAAAATCCACACTTCTTTCCATAGTGGTTGCAAAAATCTCTGTTCCCACCAACAGCAAAGTAAGGTCCCCTTTTCTCCACATCTTCACCAACACTTGATGTTTGTTGATTTGTTGATGATAATTTTTTCTGATACTATTAGGTGGCATCTCATTATGGTTTTAACTTGCATTTCTGCAGTGATTACTGATGTTGAATAGACATTTTTTCATGTCTCTTGACCATCTGGGTGTCCTCCTTGGAAAAATGTACATTCAGGACCTCTGTCCAATTTTAATTGTATTATTTGTTTGTCTTGGTTTGAATTCTTTCTTAATTTTGTGTAATAATCTTTTATCAGATGTATCACTTGTGAATATCTTCTACCATTGAATAGGTTGACTTTTTGTTTTGTTGATGCTTTCCTTTGCTGTACAAAACTTTTCAGTTTGATGTAGTCCCATTTGTTTATTTTTTCTTTTGTTTCCCTTACCTGAGGATATATGTCAGAAAAAAGATTGCCAAAAGAAATGTCATATTTTATTGCCTATGCTTTATTCTACAATTTTAATGGTTTGAGTCTTAAAGTATTTAAATCAGTTTGAATTTATCATGTATATAGTATAAGAAGATAGTCTTGTTTCATTTTTTCATGTATCTGTCCAGTTTCCCAATGACATTTATTGAACAACAGGCTGTCTGTATACATTGTATATTCTTTGTCAAAAATTAATTGACCGTAAAGGCATGGGCTTTTCTGTGTGATTTCTATTCTGTTCCATCAGTCTGCATATGGGTTTTTATGTCACTATCATGTTGTTTTGATTACTATAACCTTGTAGTGTTGCTTAATACCAGGCAGTGTGATGCCTCCTGTGGGGGGGCTCCTCCCACAGAGCCCCATCCCCCTGGCCACCACGGATGAGAATAATGCTACCAAGATATGATCTTCTTGGGGAGGAAAGGTGGCCATTCTCTCAAAGGAGAAAGGCAAAGAGTCTTTTCCTCAATGGGATTTTATTGGGTTTGTAACACACAGGGATACAGATAAAGTTCATTAATTATTATCAGGCAGTAAGGGTCAAACAATAAATAACAAAGAACTCTGGGGGCCTATTCTGAGGCAGGGTCAGAGAGCTAAAGAGATGTAAAACTTTGAGGAACAAACTCACTTCTTACTTGGACCCTTATTTAATTGAGAGCATTCTAAACTAAGCAGGTTTCACAGGATTTTACATATTCTTTCTTAGGCCTGATTGCCCTAGGGAACCTGCCCTTTCCAGCACAGAGTAGTACCCACCACCAGCATTGTTTCAGGCTTAAAGCATTGTTTCAGGCTTAAGTCAGGCAGGGGAAGTAAGGCAGCCAAGAGATTAGGAGACTTCTTGCAGACAGAATGAGGACTCAGGCTACATCAGAATAGCTGGAGAGCGAGGATCCATCACCCCCTCTTTGCTGCAGCCCCCAAGTCCTTCCTTGAGGACCTACCAAGTGATCGTGTCTAGCTTAGGTTGCCCCCCCTCTTAGGGGTCTTACCCATCATTGACTAACTGACCAAGCATTGGGGGCCAGAGATGGGTGAAGCAGAAGCAGCACTCAGGCCAGGGAGATAAGCTTTGTCTCCTTAGTGGCTCACAGTCCAAAGGTCCTTCACTCAGCCTTAGCTATGGGGGTTGACAGCTCCTGAAACCAGGCAGAGGGGTTCCCGACACCTCCCACTTTGTTTTATTTTTTTGAAGATTTCTGTCAGTATTTGGGGTCTTTTGTGGTTCCATACATATTTTTGGATTGTTTAGTTCTGTAAAAAGAAGGCATTGGTATTTTTATAGGAATTGATTTCAATCTATAGATTGCTTTGAATAATATGGATGTTTTAATATTAATTCTTTACTTTCAAGCTTTCATTTATTAATGTCTTCTTCAATTTCTTTCTTCAATGTTTAATTCCAAGTACAGGTTGTTTACTCCCTTGGTTAAATTTATACCTAGGTAGTTTATTATATTTTTGATACAATTATAAATGAGCTTGTATTTTATTTTCCCTTTTTTATAGTTCATTATTGGTTAATAAAATGCAATCAATTTCTGAACATTTTGCATCCTGTTACTTTACTGAATTCATTTATTAGTTCTAATATGAATAGAACTAATAGAACTAATTTGGTGGGATCTTTAGGGTTCTCTATATGCAGTATCTTGACATCTATAAATAATGGCAGTTTCACCTCTTTCTTTCCAATCTGGATACATTTTATTTCTTCTTTTTGCCTGCTTGCTGGGGCTAGGAGATTCAGTAATATGTTGAATAAGAGTGGTGGAAGTAGATATCCCTGTCTTGCTCCTTATCTTAAAGAAAAACATTTTTAGTTTTTCCCCATTGAGTATGATGCTAGCTGTAGGTTTGTCAATATGAGCTACATTATATTGAAGTATGTTTTCTGTATTCCTAATTTGCTGAGTGTTTTTTATCATAAATGAATGATGCATTTTGTCAAATGTTTGTTCTGCATTTTAATATAATCATATAATTTTCATCTTTTATTTTGTTTGTGTAGTATATCATATTAATTTATTTGTAGAGTTTGTATCACTCTTGCATTCCAGGAATAGAGACCCATTTGATCATGTTGTATGATTTTTTTAATGCATTGCTGAATTCAATTTGCTAACTTTTTTTGAGCATTTTAACATCTACGTTCATCTAGAATATTGGCCTGTAATTTTTTTTTTTAATTTTTAGTGTCTTTATCTGATTTGGGGATGTGGATAATTCTGGTCTTGTTGAATGAGCTTGAAAGTCCCTTCCTCTTGAATTTCTTGGGATAGTTTGGTAAGTATAGTTGTTCTTCTTTGAATCTGTGGTAAAATTCCTCTGTGAAGCCATCCAATTCAAGACTTTTGTTAGTTTTCAGTTTTTTTTATTACTGCTTCAATTTTGTTGGTTGTAATTGGTCTGTATAGATTTTTCTGCTTGCTCTTGATTCAGTCTTGGAAGATTGTATCTTTTTTAGGATTTTATCCATTTCTTCCAGAATGTCCAATTTATTGACATAGTAATGTTATTCATAGTAATTGCTTTTTAAAAATTTATTTCTTTATTTTTAGAGAGAGGAGAAGGGAAGGAGAAAGAGAAGGAGAGAAACATCAATGTGTGGTTGCCTCTCACATGGCCCCCAATGGGAACCTGACCCACAACCCAGGCATATGCCCCGACTAGGAATCGAAATTCAACCCTGTGGTTCACAGCCTGTGCTCAATCCACTGAGCTACACTGGCCAGGGCTCATAGTAATCTTTTATAATCATTTCTATTTCTGTGGTATCAGTTTTTACTTTTCATTTTTCTTTTCAGATTTTATTTATTTTGGTCTTTTCTGTCCTTTTCTTGATGAGTCTGGATAAAGGTTAATTAATCTTGTTTATTTTTTCAAAAAATGGCCATTGATTTCATTGACCTTTCATACTTTTTTTGATGCTGTTTCATTTCTACTCTTTATTTCTAATCTGCTGTTTTATTTTCTTCTCACTTTGGGATTAGTTTGTTTTTCTCTCTTCTCGTTTCTTTAGGTGTAAAATTAGATTGTTTACTTCAGATTTTTTTTGTTTCTTGAGGTAGGCCTGTATTGTTGAGAATTTCTCTCTTAAAACTGCTTTCGCTATGTCTAATTAATTTTAAGTTGTGGTGTTTCCATTTTCATTTATCTCAAAGAATCTTTTGATTTCTTTCTCAACCTCACTGTTAACCCATTTATTGTTTAGTAACATGTTATTTACTCTTCATGCATGTCTGTGTTTTTCAGGTTTTTACTTATAATCATTACTGATTTTATATCATTGTGATTGATATAGATGCTTAAGATTTTAATATTGCTAAACCTATTGAGTCTTATTTGATGGTTTAAAAAGTGGTCTATCTAAGAAAAATAATCCATGGGCACTGGAAAAGAATGGACATTCTGCAGTTGTGTGCTTAATTGCTCTGAAAATATTAATTAAACTTGTGTGGTCTAATACATCATTTAAAGCCACTGTTTTGTTGATTTTGTTTGTCTTGAATATCTATCCATTGATATCAATGGGGTGTTAAAGTTCCCTACTATAATTGTATTACCTGTGATCTCTCCCTTTACGCCCATCAGTATTTTCTTCATGTATTTAGGTGCTACTATGTTGGTTGTATAAATTTTTATAAAGGTTATTTCCTCTTGTATTATGGCTTATATTCAGGTCTTTTATCCACCCTACATTTATTTTTGTGTATGGTGTAACTTGGAGCTCAAATTTCTTTTTTTTTTTTTTTGCATGTAGCCGTCCAGTTCTCCCAACACCACTTGTTAAAGAAGCTATCTTTACTCCATTTTATGTTGCTGCCCACTTTGTTGTATATTAATTGACCATAGAGACGTGGGTTTATTTCTGGGCTTTCTGGACTGTTCCACTAATCCATGTGTCTGTTTTTATGCCAGTATCAGGCTGTTTTGATTACAGTAGCCTTGTAATACAGTTTGGTATCAGGTATTGTGATCTCTCCTACTTTGCTCTTCTTTCTCAAAATTGCAGCAGCTATTCAGGGTCATTTATGGTTCCATATAAATTTTTGAACTGTTTGCTCTATGTGTGTGAAATATGTCATTGGTACTTTAATAGATATTACATTGAATGTGTAAATTGCTTTGGGTAGTATGAACATTTCAATGATGTTAATTCTTCTAATCCATGTACACGGTACATGTTTCCATTTGTTTGTGTCTTCCTTGATTTCCTTATTCTGTGTTGTGTAGTTTTCTGCATATAGGTCACTTACCTCTTTGGTTAGGTTTATTTCTAGGTATTTTATTTTTCTTTTTGCTATATTGAATGGAATTTTTTTCTTGATTTCTGCTTCTGCTGTTCCATTCTTGGTATACAAAAATGCCTTTGATTTCTGGATATAGACTTTGTATCCTGCTGTTTTGCAAAATTTATTTATTAGGTCAAGCAGTTTTTGGGTGGATTCTATAGGATTTTCTGTATACATTATCATGTAATCTGCAAATAATGTCAGTTTTTTTTCCTCTTTTCCAATTTGGATGCCTTTTATTTCCTTTTCTTCTCTGATTGCTGTGGCTAAGACTCCCAATTCTATATTAAATAGAAGTGGTGAAAGTGGACAACCTTGTCTTGTTCCTGATCTTGGTGGAAAAGCTTTTAGTTTTTGCCCATTGAGTATGACATTGCCTATAGGTCTCTCATATATGGCCTTTATTATGTTGAGGAATGCTCCCTCTATTCCAAATTTGCTGAGTGTTTTTATCATAAATGGGTGTTGTACCTTATCAAATGCTTTCTCTGCATCTATTGATATGATCATGTGTTTTTTGTCTTTGCTTTTTTTCATGTGATGTATTACATTTACTGATTTGCGAATGTTGAACCATCCTTGCATCCCTGGGATGAATCCCACTTGGTCATGGTGTATGATCTTTTTAATGTGTTGTTGGATGTTGTTTGCCAATATTTTGTTGAAGATTGTCTTAAATATAAGCCATAACACCATTAGAGTCCTAGAGGAGAACATAGGCAGGAAAATTTCAGATGTTTCACGCAGCAACGTTTTTAGTGATATGTCCCCTAAAGCAAGGGACATAAAGGAAAGAATAAACAAATGGGATCTCATCAAAATAAAAAGCTTCTGCATGGCTAAAGAAAACAACATGAAAATAAAAAGAGAACTGTATGGGAAAGCATATTTGCCAATGATACCTCAGACAAGGGTTTAATCTCCAAAATATATAAAGAACTTACACTTAGACTCCACTCTAAGAAGACAAGCAACCCAATTAAAAAATGGGCAAAAGACTTGAACAGACACTTTTCCAAGGGGGACATACAGAGGATCTAGAGACAAATGAAAAGATGTTCAATATGGCTAACTATCAGAGAGATGCAAATTAAAACCACTATGAGATACCACTTTACACCAGTCAGAATGGCCATTATAAACAAAGCAACAAACAAGTGTTGGAGAGGTTGTGGAGAAAAGGGGACCCTAGTTCACTGCTGGTGGGATTGCAGACTGGTACAACCACTATGGAAAACAGTATGGAATTTTCTCAGAAAACTAAAAATGGAACTGCTTTTTGACCCGGCAATTGCACTGCTAGGATTATATCCCAAGAACCCTGAAACACCATTCCAAAACAACCTATGCACCCCAGTGTTCATAGCAGCACAATTTACAATAGCCAAGTGTTGGAAGCAACCTAGGTACCCATCAGTAAATGAATGGATCAAAAAACTATGGTACATTTACACAATTAAATTCTATGCAGCAGAAAGAAAAAAGGAGCTTCTACCCTATGTGACAGCATCGATGGAACTGGAAAGCATTATGCTAAGCAAAATAAGCCAGGTGGTGAAAGACAAATACCACATGATCTCACCTTTAACAGGAACTTAAACAACAAAACAAACAAACAAGCAAAATATAACCAAAGACACTGAAATAGAGAATAGACTAATAGTGTCCAGAAGGGAGAGGGGAGGGAATTTCAGGGGAAGAGGCAAAGGGCTTACAGGAACAAGTAAAAAGGACACATGGACATTAACTGGGGGATGGGTGCAAATGGGAGGGAGGTGGGGAGGGCTGGTTGGGGCTGGTATGGGAGTAAAAGACAGAAAACTGTTCTTGAACAATTAAATGTTTTTAAAAAGTTTATTTCCTCTTGTATTGATCCCTCTATCATTATACAATCATCTTCTTTGTCTCTTATGACAGGATTTGTTTCGAAGTCTATTTTGTTTAATATAAGGGTTGCTATGACAGCTTTTTAGTTTCATTTCCATTTGTGCAAAATACCTTTATCCCTTTACTTGCAGTTTGTATGTGTCTTTTGTTCTTAGGTGGGTCATTTATACACAGCATATACAAGTTTTATTTTCTTATCCATTGAGATAACCTATGTTTTTTGATGGGCATATTTAAGCCATTTACATGTAAATTTATTACTGATAGGTAAATGTTTATTGCCATTTTATCTTTATAATCATGCACTTCTACTTTTTTCGTTTTATAATATTATAGCATTGCTGGTAAAGCAGTCTTGAGTACAGATCCTTGATTTTCACCACTTTGAACATTTCATGCCAATCCCTTCTGGTCTGAAATATTTATGTTGGGAAATCAGTTGATATACTTATACGAGCTCCCTTGTAAATAACTAACTCTCTATCTCTCTTTCTGATTTTATTATTCTTTTTTTTTGTAAATTTTGGCATTTTAATTATAATGAGTTTTGGTGTGAACCTGTTTGGATTCATCTTGTTTGGAATTTACTCTGCTTCCTGAACCTTAGGTGCTTTTTTCCATCAACAGCTTGGGGAACCCTCAATTTTTTAGTTACTATTCCTTTAAATACATTTTCAATCTTTTGTTCTTTCTCTTTTTCTTTTGTTACCTCTGTGATTGCAAGTGTTGTTATGCTCCGTATAGTTCCAGAGGTTCCTTAAAGTATCATCATTTTTTAAAAATATTTTTTCCTTTTGCTGTTGATTGGGTGTTTTCTGCTACCTGTCTTTCAATCACTGATTTGATTTTCTACTTCATCTATCCTGCTGTTGATTCCTTTAAATGCATTTTTCATTTCAGATGTTTTCTTTTTTAATTTAGTCTTTTTATAATGTTTATGTGTTTTTATGCTGTGGAAGCTCTCACTAAAGTGAGTACCCTCTAGTATCTATTTAGTATCTTTATATCTTTAAAACAAAATCTATTGTTTTGACCTCTAAATCAGGTAAATTTTTGGCCTTCATTTTATGATGTTCTTTTTTTCTGAGCATTTCTCCTCTTCTTTCATTTGAGGCATGTCTTCATCTTCCCATTTTGGCTGTCTCTCTGTATTTGTTTTTGTGTATTAGGTTGATCTGTTATGTCTTCCAGTCTTGGAATAGTGGCCATATGCCCCACATGTCTTATGTATCTCAGTGGCACAGACTCCCTGATTAGCAGAAATAGGTGCCCCAGGAATGTTTCTTGTGTGGGTTATATGAACACTCCTGTTGCAGTTGAGTCTTGATTGCTATTTCATAGTCTGTGTGTGGGGTTGACCCTCGGGTTGGCTGACAATGAGAATTGACTTGGACCATGATGTATAGCTACCTGTCAGGGATAATCCCATGAAACAGAATTTGCCCCAACAGGGTTTATTGTCTGTTGATATTCCCCTCTGGGTGTCTCATTTGTGGTTCTAATTGTATCATGCTTTGATGTCTTTCAAGGTCTGCCACCAGGTATGTTTTTGGGGGGCTTGTCAGAGGAACTCCATTGAAGGTAAACATCAGAAGTTGCCTGTAACTCTTCTTAGGCTACCTGTCTGGATCTATCAAGCAATCCAAGTCTGTGGCTTCTCTGCTCAGCTTTGGTACAAGTGAGAGGGGCCAAGCTGTATACCAAAGCTGGCTTTCACCATTTGAAGTATGCAGACAGGTCAACAAAAGATCTGAGGCACCCCAAGATCAGCCTCCACCTGCCAGCTGCCTGTTAGGCTCAATTGCTGTGAAAGCCTCTGGTGGTGACTAAGTTCAGTGAGACAGGTTTTCAGTAAGCCACCAAGGGGAGTGAATGGTGTTCACCATGTTGATTCAAATTCAAACTTGGTTCCAGTGCAGGGTTTGAGGCCACTCTGTAAATATTTCAGGGTATAGCAAGGCCAACTGGCACCCACCTGGGATCCTGAGACTTTGGTTGTTGGGGCTGGACAAGGTCACCAGAGTTTACCAGGCTAAAACATACCAAGATTTGGCAATGTGGAGAGGATACTCCACACAGGATGATGGTGCCAGGGAGAAGGCAAGGAGACAAATAGTGTTACCTGATAACCACACAACTCAGTCTCCTTGTAAAACTATATTAGACTTTTTCTGAATGTAGTGGAGCAATCTTGACAGAGCCTGGCCTGCTAGTGTCCTCAGGGAGGGGTCAGTGTTACTCCCCAGGCTGACATTGTGAGGAGGTAGAGGCAGGCTCAACTCCAGAATGACAGTTTCTCTGATGCAAGAGGGAAAAATGGTCCTTCCATGTGATTCTGGCACTGCTGAGCCTGCCAGAACTTCCTCTAAAGCTTCTCAATAAGATCTGCACTGTGGGTCCTCAGTAGAATCTGCAACAGACCTTGCCACTAGGAGATATCCTAGCAGGGCAGGGCCTCTGGGAGTCAGCTGGGAGGAGCTATTGGCACTACCCAGATTTATGTATGGAGGTGGATGCTCAACCTAGGAAAAAATGGCATCTGGGACAGCATGGGAGAGGGATCCTGTACAGGAACACTCAATAATGTTATTCCATCCCTCTCTCCACAGCCACACCATTCAATCTCTCTCTCTGTGACTCCATTTCACTCTGAATTGCTACAACCCAGGGTGAGTGAAGCAACTGAAAATATGGGCACTGGCCCTTTACAACAGCAGTTTACCTTCCTGGGCTTCTCCTCCTATCTCTAATACTGTAGGATGGGGAGCCTGGTATGGGGTTAAGGCTCCTCAGTCCTCCAATGGAAACCTCTTCAGCAGAGATGTTCCTCTAGTTTCTCAATGGCTGCATGTGGATCAGCCTCTTTTGGGTCTCTTGCCTTTCTATCTATCTCAATGCTGGATATTCTGTAAATCCCTACTTATAAGTTTTCTGTTCAGCTGATCTTCAGATGGATACTCAGGTTGATTGTTCTGTATTTTAGCCACTTCTCTGATATGGTCCTGTGAGATGTAACTTCCATCTATTCTACAACCACCTTACACCCTCTGATTATTATCTTTTCAAAAAATAGTATTTAGAACTACATTTTCTTAACTTTTCAAATAGCTTTTGTTTTTTTCTTTTCCAACCCATTACCCCTACTCAGCTGAGCATTGTAAACTTTAAACTCCCTTTATCTCAGATACAGGGATTGGAGCACAGAATGTTTTTAGTGACTTTCCCAGTTCAATTTGATCTCTTTTCAAAGATGGTGTGAAAAAAATTAAAACAATTACACAAATTCTAAATTATTTGGCAATTTATTTATATGATTCAGAGAAAGAAACCTTGGACTTCATAATTAGTTATTTAGTTCATAATCTATGTGATGTATAGGAACAAGCATGAGCAAAGAACAAAGAGAGTCCAGTGTCGATCTGATTTGTTTTAACCAGCTTCACTTTTTTGGGTGTTTGTTGTATCTGTAAATGGTAACCATCAATTTCCTTGTCTCTATATGTCCACTTGCAAGGACTTTAGATAGTGTAACAATCCTGGTCTGCCTGATTCCTCATAATAAGGGCTATGACATATTTAATTAATGTGCTTGGAGAAATGAATTAGGTGTGTGTGGTTCGACCTTTTGTGGGCCTTCTTTCTCTGTGTGCCTACCTGCAGAGCAATTAATTCTGGGCTTCTTTATGTCAAGTCATGGGGGTCATCTGCTGTACCTATAACAAGGTAAGTAATTGAATTCTGGGATGACATATTAGAAAGTCTGTTGTGACCACACACAAGCCACATTTTCCAATCTTGGTTCTATTGATAGTAAAGCTAATATTTTGATACCTGTTTCTATTTTTTGGTTCCTTCTGAACTAAACAATTAAATAAAAGGATATTAGGTATTGACCTCTTCAAAATCTTAACTATACCTAGTATTTGTTATTTACTAATATATTTTCTTTTTATACATGTATGATTACCATATAGCCCATACCTACTATCCCCAATTATTAATATTATAAATTATTGTATATATTACATATTACATTTTACATCAACACATGTACATTACTGTGGTACATTTGTCACAACTAATAAACCAATATTGAGACACTATTATTTACTAAAATCCATGCTTTATTTAAATTTTCTTTTTTTTTAACCTAATGCCCTTTTTCTGTTCTATTATCTCCTCTAAGATACCATAACATATTTAGTTGTCATGTATTCTTTGGCTCATCTGAATTGTTACAGTTTTTCTTACTTTCCTTGTTTCTAATGACTTTCACAGTTTGAGAAGTACTAGTTAGGACTTTTCAGCCAGTTCTTCAATTTGGGATTTGTCTGATTTTTTTTTTCCTTATGATTAGACTGAGCATAAAGATCACAAAAGGAAAGCATTATTTTCATCACATCATATCAAGTATACATACTATCAATATAACTTCTCACTGATGATGCCAAGCTTGATAAAAAGGTAAAGGTAGTGTTTGTCAGATTTATCCACTGTAAAGTTATTATTTTTTCTCCATTTCCATTCTATACATTTTAGTAAGGCACTGTAAAATTACTTAGAATTCTTCTATATAGAAGATTTGTTATTCCATTTATTTATTCAATCATTTTTATGTCAATATGAACTCATGGCTACTTAATACTTTGAGTTACAATCCAAAACTAAATTTCTTACTTTCTCACCCAAATTGTTTTAGTTTTGGCCATTGAGGATTCTTTTCAGTTAGCTTCTGGGACCCTTTAGAATGGATCTCATCTATGTGTATGTGTGCATTTAGCACTTTTTTACTTGCTGGTAATATAAGGTGTTCCAGACTCATTTTGTATACCCCTTTCCAATATTAGATCTAGAGTCCTGAATCCTTTTATTGAAGAATAATACTAAAAGCCAAAATCAGAAACTAGGCGTATTTGTTCTTATTGAGATATCATTGACTCTACACCTTCTTAAAACATAAAAATAAATGAATGTATATTAACTCATGTATATATATATATATATATATATATATATATATATATATATATATATATAACCTCATATATATATGAGGTCGGTTTGGAAAAAGTACATTCATTGTTAGTATGACAAAAACAGTTTACATGACATTGGTGTAACATGTCAGCCAAGGAGAGTGAGCAGGGATGCACCTGTGTGAACAATGATGACTTCACTGTACTAGTCAGTAGGGGCAGTAGACCCTGTTGAGTGAGCATGTGTACTGTGTGGCCATCACACTCAAAATGACAGAGTGTGTAGAGCAACACATGTGTAACAAATTTTGCATTGAACATTTCTCCATGAACACTATTTGGATGATTCAGAAGGCTGCAGCTATGGGCAACTGGTGATTGGCAGCTTCATCATGACAACATGCCCGCTCATGCATCATGTCTCGTGGAGAGCATTTTTGGAAAAACTTCAAATCATCCAGGGAATACAGCCCCCCTACAGCACAGATTTGGTGTCCTGCAATTTCTGGCTCTTCCCAAAACTAAAATTACCTTTGAAAGGGAAGAGATTTCAAACCATCAGTTAGATTCAGGAAAATATGATGGGGCAGCTGATGGCAATTGGGAGAACTTTATGAGGTCCAAAGGTGCCTATGTTGAAGGGGACTGAGATGTCATTGTCCTATTTACAATGTTTCTTGTATTTTATTCAATAAATGTCTATTTTGCATAATATGTGGATACTTCCTGGACATACCGTACACACACACACACACACACACACACACACACATATTTATATGTATACTGAATTTGTTAACCAATAGTCATTGGCCTCAATTCATTGTCAAAAGAAATCCTCAATTGGAAGGTGGTGAAGAAGGAAACTTTATTTGGTGCAAACAGCTTAGTAGTGCTACAGCACAGCTGTGAAAATAGCACAACTGTGGAACAGTTCAATTGTGATGCTGTGCAACTGTGAAAATAGCACTGGCTGAGGTCAGGCTCCTCTTCAGGTAGGCAGCTCTGTTCCACTTGCAGTTGTCTGCCCCACTCTGTTACAGTGAGACTTCTTTGGTGTTTCAGCTCCAGCTGGGGAAACACGTGAAAAAAAGGAAAGTATGTTACTGGGGCAGGGGATAGCTTATATAGACAGAAGTCCCCATATCCCTGGTCCCTGATTGGTCCATTCTTATGCAAATGAGAACTCTGAATCCTCCTAATTTGATTGTTCCAAAGGCACTGTACTCATTGGTCAAAATATAGGTGCTCTGATTGGATGGGGAAAGCTTCAGTCTTATTGGTTAAAAGAGTATCTCCTTTATAAAGGCTGGCTCAGATGGCAGAAACAATGCAAGCAGACAATTTAGTTAAGAGGCTCTTTCGCAAAGTGTGGTTAGCATGAGAGGCTCCTGTGCAGAAATGGCCGCTAGGCTCTGCTTTTCTTTTTTTCTCCCATTTAGCCACCAGGAGCTCTGCTTATGAACCCTTCTTAGAGGGCCATTTTTCACTTCCAGGTTTGCATACTAAAAATGAATTCACACTGACATCCTGATGTCTCCGACTTGTCTTGCAACATACGGTTCATTCTGACCTTCCTCCTTTGCTTATCTGTAACTTCCTTTACTGTCAGTGAGAAATAGCTTCAATCATCTATATATTTATAATTTCAGTATAGTTGTAGAGTTGTTTTAGAATTGTGAGCCAGTACCTTCGTGGAAAGCAATTTTAGCACCTACAGTACAGTGTTTATGTACAATTCTTCTTGTTTTTGATTTAACAATCTCTAGCCAATTCCAAAGTTAGTTATAACAGCACATTTACCCCCATGCCCTTCAGTAAGGCTATGACATACATTTGTAATACAGTTAGATTTCTTTGTCATTAGTCTGCATACTAACCTGGAGTTACCAGGCTCTTAAATTAAAAAAAAAAAATGTTGCATAGTTTGAGTCACTTTTCTCTCTGTAAAGTTCTAAGATTTGTGACAAATGAGTAGTGTAATATACCTACTACTACAGTGTCATATAGAAAATTCCATTCTCTAAAAAAACCCCTTGTGTTAATCTGTCAATCATCCTTTATCTTCAAACATCTGGCAACTACTGGTCTATTTTATATCTCTATAGCTCTACCTGTTATAAAATATCATATAAATAAATTTATACAGTAGCTTTCCTGCTATGGCTTCTTTAATTTAGCAATGCACTTATTATTCAGACATATATTTGTATGGCTTGTTAGTTTACTCCTTTTATATTGCTGAATAGCATTCTAATGTGTAGATGTACTATAAAAGGTTTATTCATCCACCTATTAAAGTATATCTTGGTTGCTTCCTGTTTGGAGGCAACTCTGAATAAAATTTCCTATGAAAATTTAAAAAATGAATTTTCAAATCATTTGCGTAAATATTTAGAAGTGCATTTGCAGGGCTGTATGGTAGGTTAAAGTTTTGCTTTATAAGAAATAGCCAAACGTCCTTCACCCAGAAGTGGGTGAGTGATTTTCAGTTCCAATCAGCAATGAATGAATTCCCATTGCTCTGCATCCTGAGACACAATTGATGTTTTAGCTTTTGGATTTGGGCTATTTTAGTTAGGTATATAGTGATATCTCATGTTTCTATTGGTTCTATTTTTTTTTCTGAATAACTATTACATGGATAATGTCTGAGTCTTGTCTTGATGCTTGCTTTGTGTTTTTAAGCTGTGTTTATTCTTGCCTTTGGTATGCCTTGTAATCCTTTGCTGAAATGAGAAACATTGTGTTGAGTAATAGGAACTGCGACAAACAGCTTTTTAATGTGAGGATTTATGTTAAACTGGATAGATATTGGAATGTTTAATGTTCACTGAAACTGTAGACACGGGAGACTGCAAATTCCTCTGCTGTCCTTGGTTTTGTCTCCCTTGTCCTTGCAGCTTCCCTGTGTGCTGCTTCCCAGAGATAATCCATATCTCTCAGCGCTTTCAACTGTGATCCACTATTATTATGCAGAAGGCAAGTTAGTGTAGAGATAGTATTTCCGAAAGGGAAAACATTCTTACAATTTTCTGTCTTAGTAAGCTTATGTCTTGGGTGTATGCCTTCTACATATGCTTCTGTTTCTCCTGTAAGGCTCTCCTTTCTTTGGCTGAAGTATTTTTAAACTATTTATATGAAATCCTTCCCCTACTAACTTCATTTTCCTGTCTTGAGACTAGCTGATATGGGACGAGATGTCTTACCTTGACTAAGATAATGTTTCACAATTGTTCTCTGGTGAATTCCATTGCCCTAGAGACATTTTTTGTTAGGGGGGCAGTCTAGAAGTGTTTTGCAAAAGCTATTCTTCCCTTCCCGCTTTGAGGGTCTAAGGGGATCTTGCTCATTCCCTCACCCTAAGAACATGAAGGTCCATAAAACTGTGGAGCCCCTTTGGCTTCAGCCCATAGGAGTTTCTCATTTTGACACAAGTTTACTTGTTCACACTAGTATAGCCTCCAACAATTTATCAAAATTATCACATTTCCAATGGTTTATGGAGCCCAGGGGCTTCTGCTCCTGGTAAGAAAATCTGAGGTACTATATCTCTCTGTGTGCCTGTCACTACAGATTCCAAGGTGGAAATTTGCCCTGTGACTTGAGTTCTCTGTTTTCACTTTGTTCAGCTAATTTTGGTTTAAGGACAAGAATTGACTACTTGTAAGCCCTTTAATTTGAAGTTGACATTGAGTTTCCTTACATATTAATTTTGCTATTTCTACTTTATATATGAGATCATTGGAGTTGTTTGTTTTAATACAATAAGTGAGAGACTGCAAACGCAACTCCAGGTCTTCTGATGCCACAGCCCATGCAGTCTCTCATTCCCTCCCTTGATTTCAAATAGCATATTAATTTGTATCTCATCTAAATTCTTCCTAGTCATGACATTACATATCTTATTAACCCTCTACCATGTAAAAATCATAGCCCATATGACTTATAAGATATAGATGACAAAGTTGTACTCTCATATAATCATAATGTAAATTTTAAAAGTGAGTAAAGTGAATAAAGACTAACATGAAGCAAATAAAATAAATACAAAGCCACATACTTACTTACAAGCCTGAAGTCATTTAGTATTCCAAATCATGTCCACAGACCCTATGTACCTTGCCAATAGATAGCCAGGAGCTACAAATATTTAATAATATCTTTAAGTAAGTAAACCAGTTTTGAGATAATATTTTAGGTAATATGTTGCAATGAACTTTTACTCCCAGAGCTTATGTTTATGTTTGCAAATGTATTGGAGTCGAATAATTATCTAGAGAGATAATGTATAATTTTTAACATGTTAAGGACTTAACTGGCTGTCCTGGGGCTGTCATGTTATAGTGTCTAAGATAGCAGTGAGATAGTTGGGAGTGGAGTCCACATCTCCCTGTGCACAGGTGGAACACCTAGCCGATCTGAGGAATAGAGAAAACAGCCAGTGGTATCCCAGCATATATGCAGGTTGGAGGTCAAAACTGTAGAGGACATTGAAAAATCAGATGATAAGGAGAATACTTCAGGACAATAAGGTCCCTGGGACCAGCATGGGGACCAGGGTGGTTGCAGCCCCAGGTCCGGCACCAGCCAGGCCTGCCACAGGTTTCTTGGAAGAGAACCAGGTCAACAGCTCCCTCCCCTGCCAAACAAGGAGGTTTGAGCAGCACCAGGATGGGCCTGAGTGTTGAAGTTGCTGGGGGGAATAAGGACGAGGTGACAAACACACAGGGGCAGTGTGCACCTGCTGAGACTGTGGACACTGGCTGGGAAGAGTTGGGCCATGACAGACCCTTATCCAGATAGTCCCAGGTCTGGTTGGAGAGTTGGACTGTGTGAGAGGCTGGGCGCTTGTATGGAGCAGCAGGCTTGAACAGGAGGAATTTTTCGAAAAGAAAAATAAAGAGGCACTTGGTGGCTGTTTAGGGAATTCTCCTGCAGCAGCTTCTCCCCTGCCCCCAGCTATGGAGGCTGTGGAGGCTGCCCCCCTGTGCAGCCTCCACAGCCTCAGCCATGGGCCTACCTCTGCTACCATGACTGTGGTTGCACCACTAACCCCTACAGCAGCAGTATAGAGTACCAAATTGTGCCCATGAAACCAGTGGTCCACCACTGACACAGCTGTACCCCACCCTGACACAGTGCCAGGCACCACAACCCTGTGACGGTGTGCCCACTGCAGCAGCAAAGGCTGAGTGCTCATGCCTGCAGCACCAGAGTGTAACATGCCTGATCCCACAGCCCAGGCCTCTGACGCCTCCGCCTCTGCGGCCACCACCAGAGCAGCAGCAGCAGCGGAGGCTGTGTGCTCACACCCCAAGCCCTGTGAAAGGCACACACCCGACAAAATGGCCCTGCCGCTGTCCAATCTGCTATTGAAACTCCAGGGCAGAGCGCACCTGAGTCTGCCCTGCAGAGACACCTCACTCCCAACACCAACACCCTGGGCCCAGAAGTAGAAGAGACGCCCACCCGCGTCCACCCCAACAGCCATGGCAGTACCTCTGCAGAGACCAATTGGCTCACTAAGAGGAAGGCGGAGATGTCTCGCAGAGGACAGCAGCAGAGCTCAGGGAGTCAGCAATCCCCAGAATGACTTAACTCTGTGGGGGAGCCAAACTACCCTGAAGAAACTCTGACAGTCCCTAGCATCTAGGATAGCAAAGAGCAAGAGGGTGGTATGTGAGTTGCCCCTAATTGGTTTACCTCAAGGACAGCACAACTGGTGGACTGAGGGCATAGGCCAGGTGCAGAAGGGTACTGGGAGCCTGGCAGCGAACTGAGGAGCCCTGCTGGAGGCTGGGCAACTGTACAGCGTGTGGCTCAGACCCAGCCTCCGTCCGTGCAAAACCACAGGAAGGAGAAAAGCAAAACAAACCACAGGAAGGAGAAAAGCAAAACAAATCCCCTTCACCCTGTGCAGCCAGGAAGACCACAAGAACTGGCTTGGCTGGTATAGAGCCAGCAGAATTCTTTTTTATTATTATTATTATTCCTTCTTCCTTCCTTCTTTTCTTTCTTTCTCTCTTTCTCCCGTCCTTCCTTCCTTCCTTTCTTCCTTTCTTTTTCTGTCTTTTTTTATCCCCACAAATGAGACAATAAAACTTGGAGCTGGGAAAGGACCGGAGTTAGACCCAAAGAGGGGTAATCTCAACAACTGAGACAATGAGACAAATTTCACTTCGCTACTCCAGAGATTTGCAAGTTATTGTATATTTGTATTATTATTATTTTCCCATCTTTTATTTTATTAGTACTTTTTAATTATCTTCTTTCTCTCTAGTATTCTTTGCTTGGTTTGTTAAATTGCATTGTTTGACTGGTTTTCCTTGTTCTCTCTTTCATAGTGTATTTTTAATTTTTCTTCCTTCACTTCACTTGTGTTCCAATAGCACACTAGTCTAGGTTGTGTGCATCCCACTCTCATTATTCAGATCACATAGATTCTATCTATGATTTTTGCTTCATTATTTTTATAAATAATTGCTGTTCTATACAACTGTAAATAATACACAGCACCCCCCACCACAAGATCTTAGCTCACTTCACTGTCTCTGGAGCTTCATTGCTGTTGTGGTTAACTCTATTTCTAGCACACTACATCTATTTTCTCTTCTTTACTCTCACTATAACTCATAATCTGACCTCCTACAAGCTCACAGTTTTCTAGATCCAACTCACAATCCTTTTCCCCTAAAAGAGTGTTATCTTTTTTCAACCCTTCCTAAAAAGGAGCTAGTTGGGTGAAATATCATGGTTAACACTATACATATCCCAAGGATCTCCTATTTCTTCTTTATGGGTTGGTATGTTAAATACTATAAAATATACCCCTACTGTCTTAATCCATTTTGCTTTTCTCCTCTAACAGATCACAAAAAAAGAGGAGGTGAGAACTGTGAACACAAGTATACTGCTGGAAGAGAGATCCCACCAACAAAGGAACCACCAGCACATAAAAACAGAAGAAGGTGAAGGAGGGAGTGGAAGCAACACTAACCTACACCCAAAACCTATCTACAATTACAATTAAACAGTGA
Source organism: Carollia perspicillata (assembly GCA_004027735.1). Classification (NCBI taxonomy): domain Eukaryota; kingdom Metazoa; phylum Chordata; class Mammalia; order Chiroptera; family Phyllostomidae; genus Carollia; species Carollia perspicillata. Next base: position 19,611 of record PVKM010016209.1, read on the forward strand.
AAAAATTACCCAGAACACAGAACTGATCAATGGAAAGAGAGAAGACTCAAAACCTCACACAGAAAGAAGAACCAGCTTCAATACAACCTGTCCACACCTGCACAACAGAATATAAGACATGGTGGTTGGAGTGACCCTCAGTTAACCAGCTTGAGGAAAAAATGTAACAAAGAAAGATACAACAACAATCAAAACAAAAGACATACAGCAAGCCACCATAACTGACAACCCAAGGTCAGAGAGTTCAAGAAACCCAGGAGAATACACCACTGAAACTCACAGGTCTTCTACCATATACATTCACATGATAAACCCAGGGAGTCAGAAAAGATCAATTTAAGAAGCAGATGCTAACAAGAAGAGTCTCACAAACAATGGGAAGGCAAAGAAACAATCCCCAAATGAAAGCAAAGGAGGAAGTCTCAGAAAGAATGCCAAGTGAAATAGAGGTAAGTCAGCTATCAGATATTGAGTTCAAAGCAATGGTTATCAAGAAACTCAATGAGCTCACAGAGAATTACTAAAAATTACAAGGAAACTGCAATGGACTCACTGCAAATTATATCAACATGAAAAGGATATAGAAACTATCAATAAGGGCAAGAAGAACTAAAGAATACAATTTCTGAATTGAAGAACACAGTAGAAGGAATCAAAAGCAGGCTCAATGAAGCAGAGGATTGGATCAGTGAGCTGGAGGACAAGATATTAAGAAACACCCAGAAAGAGCAAGAAAAGCAAAAAAAAAAGAATCAGAAGAAATGAAAAGGGAAATGCTGGAAAACATGAAAATCAATAACATCTATATAATAGGGATAAAAAAAGGACAAAAAGAGCAAGGGATAGAAAACCTGTTTGAAAAAGTAATGATGGAAAACTACCCTTATTTGATGAGAGAAAAAGTCACACAAATCCAGGAAACACAGAGAGTCCCAAGCAAGAGGAACCCAAAGAGGTCCACTGTAAGACATATCATAATTAAAATGGCAAAATTCCAAGACAAAGAGAGGTTCTTAAAGGCAGCAAGGGAGAAAAAGGAAATAACATATAAGGGAACTCTGATAAGTCTAGTAGATGACTTCTCAATGGAAAGGGTTCAAGCCAGAAAAGATTGACAAGGAATATTCCAAGTTATGAAAATCAAATGCCTACAACCAAGACTACTTTATTCAGCAAGGCTATCAATCAAAATGGAAGGCCAATTAAGGAGCTTCCCAGAGAAAAGTCTAAAAGAATACACCTCCACCAAACTAGCTCTTCAAGAGATGCTAAAGGGACTGCTTTAAGAAGAAGAAGAAAAACAGTGAGAGAGAGAGAAGAACACAGGTATGAAAAAATGGCAATGAATAAGTACCTATCAATAATAACCTTAAATGTAAATAGATTAAATGCTCCAATTAAAAGACATAGAATAGTAGAATGGATAAGAAACCATAACCCACACATATGCTACCTACAAGAGACCCACCTCAGGACAAAAGACTTACACAGACTGAAAGTGAACATCTGGAAACAAATATTCTAAGCAAATGGAGAGGGGGAAAAATCTGGGTACCAATATTAATATCAGACAAAATAGACTTCAAAAAAAGAGCCATAGGAAGACACCCAGAAAGTCACCTTATAATACTCAAGGGAAGAATCCATCAAGAAAACAAAATTTGTAACTATATATGCCCCAAACATAGGAGAACCCAAATACATAAAGAAAACCTTGGAGAAATTCAAGAAAGATATTGGCAGTTGTAAAATTGTAGTGGGGAATTTTAATACCCCACTGTCAAAAATGGACAGATCTTCCAAACAAAATATCAACAAATGCCACCTCCTCGCCAAGCCATATCATCTGACAAGAGTCCAAAGGTGGTAGAAAGATAGGCTCAAGAGAGACCACCCCTCAAGGAAAGGACTGGCATGAACAACAGGGAAAAAACTAGGCTACACTATACTAATAATTATAACCGCTGTTTTAATTAGTGGCTCATTGCTTTGCTTGCTGATTCCTAAGATCTGGACACCCAGAAAGGAGGATGGTGAGGGCAAAAGCCCCGAGCAGTTCCCCTTCCTGATAGGGAATCCACAGGGGACAGTCAGAACAAATGTCCCTACATAACTCCCAAATACCCCAGCAGTCACAAAATCATTAACTACCTCATGAATAACAAAAGTTACTCAAAAGACCCTTGGTATAAGAGTGCCATGTCCTTGCCAAGCCATGTTGTCTGACAGGGTCCAGGCATGGTGGGATTGAACTCAGGGAGATTGTCTCCCAAGGAGAGAACGTGGCATGACTAAAGGGACAAAAATTGTCTGTATTACTTTTGTGATTGCTGTCTTGCTATTAATCATTGGTACCTTATTGTGTTTACTTGTTCCCATAAAATTTACCTGTGGGGAGGGGACTGCTCAATGGAGAAATAATAACATTTCCCATGGGACTGCCTGAGAGGATGGGAGAATACCCTCCAACTGCTATATTATAACTAAATCTAATCAAACTAACATATACAGTGGTGAGAATAATTTCCAGGAGATGACAACTAATTCTCATTAACTCCTCGAAATGCTAGACACATCAACACAGTAGTTCCTGAGTTATTGAAGAAACTTCCCACAAACATCCCCACTAGTGAGTTATTTAAGGATATACAGAAAGAAGAGTTATTAAGAAATCTCCCCCACTCTGACCCCCCAAGTGGAGAAATTAGCCCAGGGAGAGGACATAACATGGGAGTGGGTTTCATCACTATTACTGGAACATCAGTACTAGGAACAGATTTTGTTTTTTATTCTGAGCCTGACTAGCATGAGAAATGTACAAAACACAGCTCAGGGTAAGTTAATGTTTAATAAAAAATGATGAGAGAAATTTTGAAGTAATACTGAGTTCCCCTCTGCCTACTAGTGCTTGTTCAGAATGTTTCAATAACTAGTAAATATAAGAAACTTTCCCCAACTGTTCCAATTAAAGACATCATAGATTAATTACAACAAGCAGAATTATTTGAAATACCCCCTACTCCTGTACCATATCCTTAGACAGTTTATCCCAAGGTACAAAATATGTTGTCTGGAGTGGACTAACCATGTGGAAAAAGAACTTACTAAACCCATGAAGAAAAATTGGATCATAGTTATAAGGAAAGTTAACTCAGAATATAGTCATTGTTAAACCTTGCTTACGTAATTAAATTGTTTATTACCCTTAAGGCCAATATGTTCTTTTCTGCTATAATATTTGTAAGGGTTGTTAGATTAATGAAATTTATAACTGGGTTTAGGGTTTTCCGCTCATATGATCAACTGTAACCACAAATGTTGACCTTTGCCGAAAATGAAAGTATAAAACATTGCTTGCTGCACAATAAAGCAGAGCAGAATTTCACTGTCCTTTGAGTCATATCATTATTCTGTCTCTCATTGCCAATGCCTTACCACCTGTGACCTTCGGACCCCTGGACTCTGCCTCAGCCAGACCGCAGCAAACAAAGGTATTGCTTCATTGAATGATGCCCTAGATCAAATGGACTTAACAGATACACAGATAGCCTTTCTTCCCAAAGAAGCAAAATGCACATACTTTCCAAATGCACATGGAACATTTTCAAAGATAGACCATATGATAGAACAAAAATCAATCCTCAACAAATTCAAGAAAATTGAAATCATATCAAGCATTTTCTCAGACCACAAGAGACTAAAACTAGAAACCAACCTCAAGGAAAAAGCACCAAAACACCCAAGCTCATGGAGATTGAATTGCATGCTATTAAAAAATTAATGGGCAAGAAAGACATTAGGGAAGAAACCAAAAGGTTTCTGGGAACAAATGAAAATGAACTCACAACAATGCAAAACTTATAGGACACAGAGAATGCAGTCCCAAGAGGGAAGTTCATAGCAATACTGGCCCACCAAAAAAGATAGAAATATTTCAAATAAACAGCCTAACCCTACACCTACAGTAACTGGAGTAACTACAATAAATATAGCCTAGGGCAAGCAGAAGGAAAGAAATAACAAAGATCAGAGCAGAATTAAATTACATAGAGAGAATAAGCACAATTCTAAGGATCAATAAATCCAGGGGCTGATTCTTTGAAAAGATAAACAAAATTGATAAGCCTTTAATCAGACTCATCAAGAAAAAAAGAAAGAGAACCCAAATAAACACAATCAGAAATAAAATGAGAGATTACAACTGATACCACAGAAATACAAAGGATTGTAAGAAATTACTTCAAAGAACAGTGTACCAAGAAATTTGAAAACCTAGGTAAAATGGACAAATTTCTAGAAACATATAATCTTCCAAAACTGAATACAGAAGAAGCAGAAAGCCTAAACAGACCAATAGGAGCTGATGAAATTGAAGCAGTAATAAAAAAAACTCCCAAAACACAAAAGCCCTGGACAAGATGGTTTTACAGGAGAATTCTACAAAGCATTTAAGGAAGAGCTAACCCCTATCCTTCACAGATTATTCCAAAAAATCAAGAAGATGAAAGACTCCAAAACTTTTTTTATGAAGCCAGAATCATACTAACCCCAAAACCTGATAAGGAGATAACAAAGAAAGAAAATTTCAGGCCAATATTGTTGCTGTACATAGATGCTAAAATCATCAAAAAATACTGGCAAATCATACCCAGCAGTATGTTAAAAAGATCATCCAGCATGATCAAGTGGGATTCTTCCCTGGGATGCAAGGATGGTACTATATTTGCAACTTAATAAACATAATATATCACATAAACAAAAGAAAAGACAGAAATGACATGATCATATCAATAGCCTCAGAAAAAGCATGTAATAAAGTACAATGCCATTTATGATAAAAACACTTAGCAAAGTGGGAATACAGGGAGCATTTCTCAACAAAATAAAGGCCATACTTGAGAGACATACAGCAAACATCATACTCAATGAGTGAAAAGTTAGAGCTTTCCCACTAAGATCAGAAACAAGACAAGGATGCCTGATTTCAACATTCATATTCAACAAAGTATTGGAAGTTCTAGCCACAGCAATCATGCAAGAAAAAGAAATAAAAGGCATCCAACTTAGAAAGGAGGAAGCAAAATTGTTATTGTTTGCAGATGCAATGATAGTGTGCATAGAAAATTCTACAGTGTCCACCAAAAAACTATTCAATATAATAAGTGAATTTGGCAAAACAGAGGCATACAAAGTCAATATTCAGAAATCAAAGGCATTTTTGTATACCAACAATGAAATATCAGAAATGGAAATAAGGAAAAATATCCAATTTGATATAGCAACAAGAAAAATATAGTATCTAGGAATAAACCCAACTAAGGAAGTAGAAAATCTGTACTCAGAAAACTGTACAACACTGAAGGAATAAATTAAGGAAGACAAACAAATGGAAGCATGTACCATGCTCATGGATTGAAATAATTAACATCATCAAAATGTCCATACTACTCAAAGCAATTTATAGATTCAATGCAATCCTTATCAAAGTACCAATGACATATTTCTCAGATACAGAACAAACATTTCAGAAATTTCTGTGGAACCATAAATTACCCCAAGTACCTGCAGCAATTTTGTGAAAGAAGAACAAAGTTGGAGGGATGACAATACCTCATATCAAATTGTATTACAAGGCCACTGCAATGAAAACAGACTCATACTGGTATAAGAACAGACACATAAACCAATGGAACAGAACAAAGAGCCAAGGAATAAACCCAAGTCTCTATGGTTAATTAATATTTGACAAAGTGGGGAGAAGCATATGGAGTAAAAAACAGCCTCTTCAAAAAATGGTATTGGGAAATCTGGACAGTTACACACACACACACACACAAAATGAAACTTAGTCACCAACTTACATCACACACAAAAATGAATTCAAGGTGGATAAAAGACTTAAATATAAGTCTATACACCACAAAAGTCTGCAGGACAATATCAGACATTCTACACAACATTGATATATCACAACATATCTTCATTGATATGTCCCCTAAAACAAGGGACAAAAGGAAAGAGCAAACAAATGGTACCTCATCAAATTAAAATGCTTCTACATGGCTAAAGAAAACAGCATTAAAATGAAAAGAGATCCAACTATATGAGAAAACATATTTTCCAATGATACCTTGGAAAATGGTTTTATCTTCAAAACATATAAAGAACTCAACATGACTCCACTCCAGAAAGCCAAAAAAAAAACAAAAAAAAAACAAAAAACAAAACTAAAAAATGGGCAAAGGACTTGAACAAACCCTTCCTCAGGGAGGACATACAGAGCACCCAGAAGCATATGAAACGATGCTTGGCATCACTAGACAAAAGAAAAATGCAAATTAAAACCACAATGAGATACTACTTCACACTACTCAGAATGACCGTCTTAAATTATTCAACAAAGTGGTGTTGGAGAAGATGTGGTGAAAAAGAACCCTAGGGCAGTGTTGGTAGAAATGCAGACTGATACAGCCACTGTGGAAAACAGTATGGTATTTCCTCAGAAAACTAAAAAGGAGACTGCCTTTTGGCCTGTTGGGAACTGCCCTGCCTGTTTTCAGGAGCTGTAACCCCCACCCCCACCCCCCAGGCTTAAGGCTGAGTGAGCAACCTCAGGACCATAAGCCACTAAAGAGACAGAGCTTATCTCCCTGGAAGGAGCATTGCTTCTGCTCCTTTTTTCATAACTGGCCCCCAATGCTTGATCAGTTAGCCGATGACGGATAAGATTTCCCAGAGGGAGACTGACCCAGGACAAGCATGATCATGTGGAGGCCCCAGGGAAGGACTTAGGGGGCTATGGAGAAAAGGGGTGCTGGACCTTCACCCCTTGGCTTTGACGAAGCCTGACTCCCCTGAGTCCTCCAGAAGTCTCTGATGATTCCTTGGCTACCTTACCTCCTATGCCTGATTTAAGCCTGAAACAATGACAGGGGGTGGTGCAGCCCTGTGCTGGATAGGGCGGGCTCCTTGGGTGATCAGGCCTGAGAAAAGATATGTAAATTCCTGTGAGACCTACTTTGCTAAGAATGCTCTTAGTAAAATGATAAAGACCTGAGCAAGGACTTCCGGCCAAGATGGAGGCATAGGTGGAAGCACTGTGCCTCCTCTCATAACCAAGATTAAGGACAACAAATATTTATAAACAATAACACAGCCAGAACACAGAAAATTGAAATGCGGAAGTCGACAGCCATTCAACCCAACCGGTAAGAGGGGTGGAGTCGGCAGGCAGCGGAGAGAGAAAGCAGCAGGAAAACGTGGTGGCTGCCAGGCTCGGGAGCACCGGGCGGCCCTAGGTGACGTGGAGCTTGCAGACCCCAGACGCGGGGAGGAGATGGGAGGAGACGAGCAGAGCACACAAGGCACACAGGGCAGTTAGCCAACTGTGGACACATATTCACGTGCAGATAAACTAGGCAAGACTGGGCAGTGAGACGGACCGCACAGCGCAGGGCCCCAG
>PVKM010016210.1:0-27076 GCA_004027735.1 Carollia perspicillata
CAAATTTAAAATCTTTCACACAGAAATTTTACACCCTTTTGATGGAAATGTTTTTAAATTGTAGGCTAAATTTCCCTTCCTTTGTAGATTCTGGTTTTTTAACTATTTGCCGTGACTCTATTTGGTTTCTTATTGACTTTTAGTAATTATAATACTTTGCATCTTTAATACACGAGGTCTGTCCAGAAGGTATCCAGCCATGCACTATGAAAAATAGAGACATTTGTTGAAGAAGATACAGGATGTAAGAAACACTGTACATAAGACAATGATGCCTCAGTCCCCTTCAAAGTAGGTATCTTGGGACCTCACACAGCTCTCCCCATCGCCATCAGCTGCCTTGTCATATTTTCCTCGTTACTGAATTTCATCAATAGTCTGCAATCTCCTTCCTTTCAAAGGTGATTTTAGTTTTGGGAAAAGCCAGGAGTCACAGGGCACCTAATCTGGCCTGTTGCTGGGCTGAGTCACCTGGGTGATTTGGTGTTTCACCAAAAAAACTCTGTACAAGTCATGATGCATCAGCAGGTGCTGTGTGGTGATGAAGCTGCCAGTCACCAGTTGCCCATAGCTGCAGACTTCTGAACCATCTAAATAGTTTCCACGGAGGAATGTTCAAGTCTGATGCCTAATTTGATGCAGATTTGTTGCTCTACTCACTCGGTCATTTTCAATGCGACAGCCACATAGTACTTATGCTTAGTCAACAGCGTCTGCAGCCCCCACTGACTAGTAGAGTGAAGTCATCATTGTTCACGCATGTGCATTCCAGTCCACTCTCCTTGGCTGCCAGGTGACATCAATGTCATGCAAGTTGTTCTCGTTATATTATCAATGGCTGGACCTTTCCTGGACAGACCTTGTAAATTAAAGGTATCAGTAGTGATTAAAGGATATACATTACAACCTACATTCCTGAATATAATCTATTGATACATAGGCTTGTGCTACATGACCACTGCTCTACCCAAACAAAACAGAAAATCAGATGATAAACCAGTCTTCTTTGAAGTTTCTTTATAGTCTTCGTAAGATCCTATTTTATCAGTACCCTTTGATATTATGGCATTATTCAAAACATTTTCTCTTAATTGAGCATTAGTCACCACTTCAACCCTCTCTGTCATGTTCCACTGGGTCTCTCACACTCATAAACTCCTAACTGGCAAGTGAGCAAAAGTTGTGCTCACAGCATGCTCTTTGATAAGTAAATAACATGACCCTGTGAACACTTGTGATATTTATTCTACAGAACATCAACCCAAACTGTAGTTTTTATTCATAACTCATTAATTCAATAAATCTTTAGGGGGAATACACAGTTCATTGTTTTGGTCACTGGAGAGAAAGAGAGGTAAGCAAGACAAAGTCCGCAGCCGCATGGAGCCTGAAGGGAAACAGACAATGTGCAAGTAAATAAATGAATAAATGTAGTGTGATGTAGAGACTTGGGGCAGACGGATGTGAGAGAAAGGCTGGATGGCCAGGGAAAACATCTCTCTCAGGAGGTGAGATTTACACTGAGCTCTGAGGGACAGGAAACAGCTACCCAGTGGGGACCAAGAGCTGCTTTGCCACTCTAGGTTTTCATGTCAATTAGAGCCTTTGATTCATCCGGACAGTTCTCTCTAAAACTGCGTAGCTGATTTCTAATTTATTTTCAGAGACTTTAGGGTAACAGACTTTGGGGTGTTGAATAATCAAGATTTTGGAAATATATTTCCATTTCAAATACATAGCATGAGTTCTCTATACCTTGAAAAAACCTGATAAAAACTTTAGATCCCAGCAAAAAAAAATCATCTGCAGTTAACACTCAAGAGGATGGAGAAAATGGCAGATTTTAAATATACCTTTTTATTAATCATTACCTATTCCTTACTTAAATCCCTATACTCTGATCTTGGAGTAAAATAATATAAAACTGCATCTGTCTTCAAGCCAAAATATAATCCTTAGATAACGTGTGATTACTTTTTAAGACAAATTCTTTCTTAGCCACCTTTTGAAGTTGAAATGATTACCTTGTATATAAACAGCATACTCTCTCAAGAGCTTTGTGTTCCGTTAAGAATTTTATTTTTAATGACTTTAATCCCACATAATCCTCAACACATTTTAGTAATGCAGAGGGAAGACAACCTTATCCCTACTATGCTAATGAATAAACTGAGGCACTTGGCAATTAAGTTCCTTAACCTTGATTATTCCGTATTCTGTATTTTCATGGATTCAAAGTGTCTGGATAAAGTAGCAGTCTTAGCTAGATACCTTCCTGATGTCCAGTGAAACAAACTGATGTTTATTTAAATTAAAAAATAATTCCTTCTTTTTATAGAACTTTCCATTTAAAAAATTACCGATTGGCTTTAGGGAGAGAGAAGAAGGGAGGAAAGAGAAAGACAGACAGACATCAATTTGTTGTTCCACTTACTTATACATTCACTGGCTGATTCTTGCACGTGCCTTCACGGGACTGAACGGAAACCGTGGCATACAGGATGACACTCCAACCCACTGAGCTCTCCAGCCAGGGGACTTTCCATTTTTTTTAAATCCAGCAATTCCACAGAATGTGTTTATTTCTCTTTCATTGACCAAGCATTTATTCTGTACCTTGTATTTTCCAGAGACGGCACTGACAATGAGGACACGCATATGAAATGATAACAATACATAGCTCACAAAGCTACTGAGAAGACTAAATAAAAATAGGCACATAGTGCTTAGAACAGAGTCTGGCATACAGTAAGTGCTCAGGAGAGACAGCTATTTAACAGACCCGATGTAAGCCAGGTGAAGCCCCGCCCCTCCCCCAAAGCGATTTTTCGCTTCCATACCTAGGAAGTATACAGTGTCTAACAGGTTGCCATCGTTCATTAACCCCCTTTTGCTTCCAGGATCAATTTCTCTCGTCCTAACCCCCTCTCATCCTTCCCTCTTTATTACATCCCCCTGTATACTGCTCTAATTATCTTCTACTGTATATGACCTTTGTCAGGCCTGTAGCTCCACGCCTACATCCTTCAACTTTGGCAAACCACTCAGCTAAAGAAGAGGCAAGAAACATTCCCTTTCTTAGCCCCAGTTTATAGAGTCTCTGGGAGGCTTCTGATTGACCAGCATTATAGACTGTGTCCTCCCTGTTCGTCAGAACAGGACACAGATGAATGACTTTAGCATCCTTTCCCTCTCTGCCATGTGAGAACACGATGAAACATGGCCTTCAACGAACCAGTAAGCATGCTCTCACCAGACACCAAACCTGCCGGCACCTTCATCTTGGACTGCCCATCCTCCAGAACCATAAGCAATAAACTTCAGTGGCTTAGAAGCCACCCCAATTCATGATATTTTGTTACAGCAGCCTGAACAGACTAAGACAGTCATCTTGGAGCCATCTGTAGGTGACAGGGGAAGCTATTAGAACTGGTCCAGCCTCTGCCACATGTTCACAGCTGAGTTCTGGAGGGTGAGGTCTGTTACCGAAATGCAAAACGCAGAAGGGTAGATGAGACAAATGGAAACCATAGCTATTAAATTATCTCTTTTAATAATATTCCCATCTTCTACCTGATCTTAGCAAAATTAAGTTTATGTTTTTTTCTATTGAGTTTAGATTTTTTTCAATTATGGTTGATATATAAGTTTATACTAGTTTCATGTACATATAGTGATTAGTGATTAGATATTTAAGCATCTTATGAGGTCATCACCCCAATAAATCTAACAGCCACCCAGCACCATACATAGTTACTAGGATATTACTGACTATATTCCCTATGCTGTACTTTAGGTCCTCGTGACTATTTTTATAATTATCAATTTGGACTTCTGAATTCCTTCACCTTTCCCGCCCATCTACCCAGCTCCCCTCGCATCTGTAAACCATCAGAGTGTTCTCTGTGTCTATGAGTCTGTTTCTGTTCTGCTTATCCATTTACTTTGCTTTTTAGATTCAACATATAAGTGAAATCATATGGCATTTGTCATTCTCTGTTTGACTTATTTCACTGAGCACAACACTTGGTCCATCATGTTGTCACAAATGCTATGATTGCATGCTGTTGTGTGGCTGAGTGATATTTCATTGCATACATGTACCACCTCTTCTTTATCATTTATCTGTTGATGGACATGTAGGTTGTTTCCCTAGCTTGGCTATTGTAAATCACACTGCAGTGAGCACGGGGGCAAAATGAAAAGACAAGACTACTAAGAGGGAGGAGATATTTGCCCATGATATACCCCCGTAAGATGTTAATATCCAAAACACATAAGGAACTCATTCAATGTAGCACCCAAAACCAAACAATCCATTAAAAAGTGGACAGAGACCTCAATAGACATTTCTCCAAAGGACATACACATGGCAAATAGACATATGAAAAGATGCTCAGCATCACTGGTCATCAGAGAGACACAAATTAAACCACAATGAGATATCACTTCCTACTTGTCAGGAAGGCTACCGCCAATAAATCAGCAAACAACAAGTGTGTGGAGGGTGGGAAGGAAAAGGATCTCTGAGGTGATTGTAAACCGATGCAGCCACTACGGAAACACTATGTAGTTTCCTCAAAAAATGAAAATGGAACTACCCTGTGATGCAGCAAATCCACTTCCGAGTATTCAGCTGAAGAAATACAAAACACTAATTCAAAAACTTACGCTTGTTTTAATTTTTCCTTTTAATTGACTACTTCCTAAAAAGTGGTGTCCAGCATTCACTATTGGCATCAGACTGTACTTGGTACCACTTCTGCCAAGACCCAGAGGAAGAACAGGATGTCTTCCCGCTCCACCCTAGCCACCCATGTGAGTCAACGAGACCTAGTTTATCACTCTCACTGCTCCCTAATGCCTTCACTCACCGTCCCTGCTTCAGTGGTTTTTCAGATAATGAAATACAAGATTTTGAGTATAAATGAGTTTTCTGTAAGATGACCCTAGGAAGCATCAGAATGGAGTAAGAAAGCAAAGCAAGGAATGGAAGCAAGTAAGTATAGTATATGCATTAAAGAACAGACTATCCCGGCAGGGATCAGGGCCTCAGCACCACTGGGCCGCTCTAGGAGAAGGTCTGAGACACTTGTCACGATCCTCAGAGTTCTCCCCAAGGAAAGAGGAATTCAGAATGTTTACCCTCAACTATCTATCTGTTAGTAGCTGAGGCCAGCTCCAGGGCATGTCCACTCTCAAGCATTTTCGGACATTCCCCCATGAGGACTGAAAGGAAGTTCTTCAATGCAAGAGTCACAGAGCTCGCAGGGGGATGTCAATATGCCGATGGCAAGACCCGAGGGGACCTGCTTTGGCGTCGCACACAGGAGTCCGTAAGGGGCCTCCCATGTACCTTGTAGGACTGCAACCCAATTTGCTCTTGCCCTTTTTTACTGAATTTATTGGAGTGACACTGGATAATAAAATGACACAGGTCTCTAGTGTATAATTACTTAATACGCCATCTGTATATTGTATTGTGTGTTCCCTACCCTGTCAAGTCTCCTCCCATCACCATTTGTTCCCCCTACACCCTCTTCTGCCTCCCCCCATCTCCCTTTCCTTCTGGTACTGCACTGCTGTCTGTCTTTGAGGTTTTTTACTTTTTCTTGTTTTTCTTTTGGCTCAATCCCTTCACCTTTTTCACCCAGTTCCCCTCTCCCTTCCCCTACAACAGCTGCCAGTCTGTTCTCTATCTAATGCCCAAGTGCCCATCAGTAGATGAGTAGATTAAAGAAAAAAGCTGTGGTACATTATACTGTGGAATACTACTTGGCCATAAAAAAGGAGAGCTTACCTTTGGGACAGCATGGATGGGCCTGGAGAATCTTATGCTAAGAGTAGTAATTCAGTCAGAGAAAGACAAGTACCATATGATTTCACTTATGCATGGAATCTAATGAAAAAATAAACGAACGAACCAGTAACACTTTAGTGTCCTTCCTATTTCAGATCCCCAAGCATGTCTGAATTTTCTCGGTAGTCACTGTCTACACTACATTGCCCTTCTCTTTGAGCTCAGTGCATTAACCCTGACTACAGATAGCTGTAATGATCGGATGCCTTACTTTTGGAATACAGCTCCGTGGAGGCTGCAGACTGCCACAGCAGTGATAACAAGCAGCTGCACCTACATGCCCCTAGATGTGGCAATGACATCTAGCAATTAGGGGACCTTTGGTCCTGTCCAAAATGTCTACCCTTAGAAAACATCTCTGGGTTCAAACAGTCTGTAATGCTTATTTCCACTTTGGGTTTACAGGACTGATACATAGAAAACACTATGTGTTACTGGTCCAATAATTGTGTTGCAGCTTATTGCCAGTAATAACCCTTTCTGCACCAGTAGCCTGGCTGGTACATGTGGCTAGAAAGATAGGTCAGAGTTCAAATCCTATAATACAGTGGGATTTATATAAATTACACAAATCAAATGTCTCCACGGACATTTTAGACAGAACCAAATGTCAAGGACCTTTGGGTAGGGACCAAGTTTCTCTGTGGATGTTGTGGACAAGATCAGACATCAGAAACCAAATTCCAAGGACCTGTTGGTGTGGACAGGACCAAATGTCCTGCAAGGTTTCCAGCTAGTCCTATGGGCTGGACTGTGTGTCTTTCCTATGCCCTTTAACTGCCTACCCTATTTAGTATCGTGTCTCAGAAAAACATAGTCATTATCAGGGAGTTCACAGACTACAGGAGAATACAAAATGAGTAAGCCAATTACTTTATGTTCCGGTTTAAATATCTGCTCTATAAAGAAGCCTCCCGTCATACTCTGAATCATGCAGGAGTGGCACTCCTAGGTTTTTGCACACCCTGCACTTTTCCTCTCAGAGCACTGAACTTTATTTTTCATATTTTCATTAGAAGCTTTCTTGAGATACAATTCACACACCAGAAACGTCACCTTTTTAGTGCTTACAATTCAGTAGTTTTCAGTATATGCATAGAATGGTGCATCTATCACCACTAATTTTAGAACATTTTCATCATTTCCAAAGTAAACCTTATGCTCAGTAACGGTTACTCCTTATTTCCCACCACACACCCTTACCCTTGTTACCACTAATCTGCTCTCTCTGGATTTGTCTATTCTGAGCATTTCTTATAAATGGAATCGAAAAGAGTGCGGCCTTTCGTGTCTAGCTTCTGCTGCTTAGCATGTTTGCAAGGCTCATCTAGATTGTAGCATTTCTCATTACTTCATTTATTTTATTACTGAATAATAATACTCCATTGATGGATATTCTACATTTTATTTATCCATTCACAAGTTGATAGACATTTGGCTTGTTACCACTGTGGGAGTATTGTAGATAATGCTAATATGATTAGTGCTAACATTCATGTATACGTTTTGGTGTAAAATGTTTTAAATTCTCTTGGGTATATACCACATAATAGAACATACGGTGGAGTGTAAGGTAATTCTGTGTTTAACATTTCGAGGGATCAAAAACTGTTTTCCAAAACAGCTGACTCATTTCACGTTTCCACCAACAGTGTATGAGGGTTCCAACCTCTTACACCCTCCCCAGCACTGGTGAGTGTTCATCTTTCGCACCGCAGCCACTGCAGTGGTCGTGAAGTGGTATCTCACTGTGGTTCGCCTTTGCATTTCTTTAATCACTAAGGACGTTAGTAAACCCTTCATGTGGCTACTGACTGTTTTTATATCTTCCTTGGAGAAATGTGTATTCAAATTCCTCACTCAATTGTACTAGAGTTGTTTCTCTTTTTGGCATTGCTGTTGAATGTCAAGTTCTCCATAGTTCCCGGGTACAATTTATCAAATCGTTGGCATGCAAATATTATCTCTCATTTTAGAAGTTATCTTTTCACTTGTTCGATGTTGTCTTTCGAAGCACAAAGTACTTCATTTTAATGAAGTCCTAACACATAAATACCTTATCTATGCTTTTATTGGATCATCGTCCTACATCACTCTGAACTTTGCTTCTGTCTTCACATTTCCTCCTCTTTCCTGTGATCTCTCTCCCATTCTCAGGACGTTTGTGAAATATTGGGGCCACAAAGATAATCCAGGATAGTCTCCCCATGCGGAGATATCCTTAACTTAATCACACCTGCGGAATCCCCTTCGCCACGTAAGCAGCACGGGCTGGGGGAATTCCCCCGTGGCCTTCCTGTGGAGCCGTTATTCTTTCCACCACAATTTACTTTGTCTTTGCCACTTGTGCTTCGGGTGTCATTTGTGATAAATCACTGCCTAACCCAATGTCATGAAGATTTAGGCTTATCTTTTCTTCTAATAGTTTTATAGTTTAAAAGGTTACAGTTAAGTCTATACTGTATCTGGCATTAATTTTTGCATATGGCATGAGGAAGAGATCATTCTTTTGCATGCAGATATCCAGTTGGTCCAGCACCATTATTTCCGAGGACTATTCTTTTCTTATAGAATTGTTTTTGTATCTGTTTCAAAAATCAATTCACCAAAAATATAACGGTTCCTTGCCAGACTCTATTCCATTGATCTATGACAATAAATCATACACACTGTCTTGATCATTTTAGTTTAATAGTGACTTTGGATATCAGGGAGTTTGAGTCCTCCAACTTTCTTCTCCTACTTTTGAGATTGTTCTGGCTGTTCTGGGTCCTTTGAATATCCATATGAGATTTTGAATTGGCTTATCAATTTCTACAAAATGGCAGTGCAGGCTTTGATATGGACTGTGATGAGTCTGTACATCAATTTGGCAATTACTGTCATATTAACAATAGCAAATCTTCTAATCCAAGAACATGACACATTTTCCCATCTATTTAAGTCTTCTTTATTTAAATAATATTTTTTAGTGTTCAGCATACAAGTCTTGCATTTCTTTTGTTAGTACTTCTCTCTTCTTGAGGTGTGTAAATGGAACTGATTTCTTAATCTCATTTTCAGACTATTCCTTACCAGTGTATAGAAATGCAATTGAATCTTGCACGTTAATCGTGTATCTTGCAATCTTGGTGAATTCATTTATCAATTTTAAGTATGGATTCCTTAGAGTTTTCTATAAACAAAATCAAGTTATTTGCAAATAGAGATAGTTTTACTCCTTCATGTCCAATCTGGATGCCTTTTATTTCTCCCTCTGCCTAATTGTTCTGACTAGACCGTCCTGTTGAATAGAAGTGATCAGAGCAGATACCATCTTTTATTTTAATAATATGCTAAATTATCTGTCTTCCCCATTACAATAGAAGCTCAGTGGTGGCCTAGTTCATACTACAGTAAAGAGCTGGTGTTCAATACAAACATTTTAAATGAAAAACAAGGTGTCAGAAGACGTAGTTTTCCTTTGTTAGTAGGAATAGAAGAATATGGGCTGGATCTTGAAGGAAGAGTTGGATTTCGACAAGGTAGGACACATTCTAGGCAGAGGAAAAAATGTAAACAAAGACATATAGGGAGAAAGGCATGGGGCATGACTATGAAGGGTAGGTGTAACTGAATTTCTCATAGAAGAGAGAAAGTGAAGGTCAATCCTTATTATTGTGAATTTAGTTACTAAAATACCAAGAGATAATAGAGATCAGTTAAAACAAGAAATTTTCATACTTACTGTCTTAGGACAATTACAGTAACAGTGCACTGAGTGGTATTTTGTTACATGTGCATAGGAGAGGGGCGTTTTCCATTGACTGCAGAGTAATATTGTTAAACGTAATGATTAAACAACAAATACTAGTAAACTTGAAAAAATGTCCATTTAACCCAGTTGTAGACTAATTCTGGACAGAACATTTCATCTTTATACAGACAATACACAGAACTCTGCTATGTCATAAGAAATAACTCTCTCCCATGGAATCTCATTAAATTTTAGCACCAGTTTTACAAAAGAAAGTTTCTGCCTGCTCAGTTTATGGCAAAGAAAAACTGATAACCTCTGATGTGAATTCACCGGTCTGACTGCTGGGATTGGCATCTGCCGTTCACACTCTCCGTTACTCCTTAAAGTCTGGCTCCAATTCCAACAATTTGAAGAGCTCGGAGCCACGTGAAAAGCAGCAAGCAGTTCGGTTAAGACCCTGCTTGATTATTTGTGTTCAGATATTCCAAATAGTTTCTTAGGAAGATATTTTTAGTGACATGCACATTTTAAACACTATTTAAAATACAATTTAAAACACGAGTGAAGTTATAAAAATGAGAAAGAGTTTTTTCGAGTGAGACTTAAAAACTTTCCTGAACACATCAATCATTGTACTTGCCTCTCTCGGTGAGAAGTTCAGACTCAGTGTAGACAGGAAACAACAGTTCTTGTACAATGACATAATAAACTCCTAAATGGAGGCTTGCTTCCTTTTGAGGAATTCACATTAAGGGGTCACACTTATTTAAAAAACACTTTCAGGGAACATGCTGAGGACATGGATATAGATATCTTGCTCAACTTTACCTTAATTTCTCCCATTCCTCTGCAATAGTTTACTGATTTTGATGACCGATATTATTCCGATTTTTATCTTAAAATATTATAGAAAAGAAAATGCTTCGAGAGCTTGTAAATAAATTCGTGTTTCCCATAAGAGCAGAGATTGTTCTAAAGATTCCCCTGAAGGACCCATAAAGTTGTTTCAATTGAAAAGTATAAATTAATAGCAACATTTTCAGACTGAGCAAAAGTAGATCACTGTCATTTTTTTTTTTGAAACAGGTTTTTTAGGTTCAGTGTTCCCCAGAGCTTACAGGGGGATGTATTACTTCTTCAGTGGTCTTTGTATTCTCCAGAGTCAGACACAATTGCTTTTCTTTAAGTAAGTACTTGGTCATGGTTCTTAATTCTGTAGGCACAGCAGAGACAGGGCCACTTGGCACGGGCAACCATGAAGTTCCAGGCAGCCTTTATGTACTCAATCAACACATAATGAGCACCTACAGTGTACCGAGTACTGGGCTAGAGGTTAAGGACTGAGTGGAACAAGGCAGCCTCTGTTCTCCAGTTGCTTCCGGTGCAATGCATAACACAGATTACATAACGTACATCACATATGACCTGTCTCACCAATTTCTTCCATATCCCTCCAAACTTTTGGCCTTTATTGGTATTTTTCCCCTCATCCGAGAATGCCCCCTTACAATGAAAACATCACCCATTTTTTGAGGCCTAACTGAATGCCTAACTGCTTTCAGAAATCCCACTCCAACACCTACATGCTTTTCTAGAGCAAGGTCCATAGCCTACCATATTTTTCAGACTACAAAACACACTTTCCTCCAAATCTGGGAGAAAAATGGGGGTGCATCTTATAGTCCAAATGTAGCTTACCTGGCTTGCTGTAGCTTACCTGGGGTGGGGGGCAGCGGTGGAGCAGGGTCACAGGTTATTAAATATTTTGCCACATTTTTTGCTTCAAAATTTTTTCCCCCTATTTTCCTTCTCTAAAACCTAGATATGTCTCATGGTCCGGTGTGTGCCTAACAAAAAATGTATGCAGACTGTAAGGTCCTGATGACTTTTAGACACTATCTAACACAGTAATTGGGAAGTTAAGATTATCAACCATGTTTGTTTGCTGATCCCTAGCACTGAAAGAAAATTTACAATCTGATTATATCCTAAGAAATGTAAAAAAGAAGCAACCCACAAAAACTCATCCTACTGTACTTTAGGTTGAATCCAAGTGAGGTCACTCGAAGACATGAAAGCAGAATGGACTGAGAGGCATTAATTATACTCTCCGACAGAGCCAACCGCCCTCAGCCATGCAACGTAAATGTTCATCTTCTGGAAAGAGTCACCAAGGCCGTGCCCACGCTAGGCAGAGGCAGGTAGGCATACGGTAATCTCTGTCCTTTCAATCAGTCTTCCTATAGGACTTGGTAGTTTCCAAGGCCCTATCAGGAAAAATGCCTTTCCTACAGGAACAAATCGAACTTTGAAGGACCCAGATGTTAAATGAAATAAGCCAAATATGACTATATTCTATATGATTCTGAAACTTATATAGAATTCTAGAACAAAAAATCATCTTCATCTGTAATGCCAAAAAGTACGTACGCTGCTGCTGGGACTATAATGGGGAGATTAGCTGCGAAGGAAAATCAGACAATTTGGGAAGCGGATAATGGAAGCATCCCACACCTTCATTACGACAGTGGTTACACAGGTGTATGCTCAAGACAGGTGCATTTTTCTGTGTGCTAATTATACCTCAATAAAATTTATTTAAAGGTGAAAAAACAGAAACCCAAAACAGAAGCCCAGTTTTATGCCATTAATTCTTGAGTCAAGAAATAGGGCTGGATGAGAATTAAAAGTTCGTGCAATTGATTCACTTGAAGAACTAAAATCTAAAAATACACGGATTCAACTTTTCATTATCTTTGAAAGAATCTGGGGCTCATTCTTGAAAGTCACTTTTGTGGGTTATTTCCTTATTTATCTTTTTCATTAATGTTTCATACACTCAGGTCTCTGGTAAAATTATGCAGCGGGCGAGGCTCACTTCTGACCACCATCCAGCCCCACTGTACCCACTTGTCTCCTCCCAGGAGACCCGCTCTGTCCTCTGGTGGCTGGAGGGCTGCGTCTGGAATGAAGGAATAGCAAGTGCCTAAAAATTTCACTTTCCTCTTTTTTCTTCTCTTTATACCTATACCCAAAGTTATTTATATCAGTAACAGTCAATACTTCCTAAATGCATAATATTCCCATTCTGCTACTTGGATTCATTTACTTCATCTTCACAATATTCCTCTAATGTCAGTATTTTGTTATACAGGTTTCTACAGATGAAGAAACTAGTCCCATAGAGATCAGGCAACTTTCCAAACTTCTTTGCAAGTTACAGAGTCTTGACCGATGTCCGAATCAAGAGCTTGTATCCATAACCAACGTGTTCGGGTGCCTACGCCCCTTCTAAAAGAGCCCTGCTCTGTGTTCCTGGCGTTTATATCAAATAACGCATCCACACTAATGTGTTAGTGATACGTTCAAAATCTCATCCAGGTCTTCTTCCTAGAGAAGACTGCAATGGTCTGTGAAAGATCAGTGTGCTCAGGAATCAAGAGACCCTTTCATTACAAAGCTGAAATCATACAACTTTTCTAAGTAGTCAGTTCAGAGAAATCTAAAGGAATCATCAAAATAAATTCACTAGGTCTATTTCTTACAGATCTACCAAGCTTATTTGCTTTCACATCAAAAAATGTAATAGTAGCAATAGTCCCTTTTTAAAAAAATAAATATTTTAATTAAATAAACAACTTTTTCTCCAGTAAAATCCAAATCAATAGGAAAAAATGTACTAGATGACACTCTCCCACATTCTTTTTTTCTAGAAAATTCGCCAACACTCTTTTCCAACAATGAATTAAAAATGATAATATTCAGCCCTGGCTGGCGTGGCTCAGTGGATTGGGTGCTCACCTGGGAACCAAAGGGTAGCTGGTTCGATTCCCAGTCAGGACACATGCCTGGGTTGTGGGCCAGGAACCCAGTCGGGAGCATGTGAGAGGCAAACACATTGATGTTTCTCTCCCTCTCTTTCTCCCTCCCTTCCCAAGTATAATATGACTAGTCTTAGAGATTTCTTGGAATTCATTGTGTCCCTTCACCTTGAACTTTTATATTTCAGAAACTGAAGATTTTGAAACATAACTTTATAATTTCCTTTTCAAAGAGATATTTTACAAACATAAATATGACAAGATAATAATCATTTGAATCAAAATGACTTCAGCTCAACACTCTTCTCCCTAATCATCAGTATCAACTTCAAAACACTTTCACATATTTTAACTTAGTTCAACACCTATTATGATGGCTTCTTTTACAAAAATGTAGTAGATTATAGTCAAAGAGAAAGTTAAATACATGGAAGCTCCCTCTAAAAGAAAAAAAAAAGACAGAGTCTGGACTTACTGCCTCCGGATACAATTGTCCAGGCTTTGAGAAAGAACAGAGATTGATTAATTAGGAAAATCATAGGTGTGCATGAGTATCGAGTAGTGTACCTATAAGATACAGGCACAAAGTATACATTAGTGAGTATACATGATGCAAAGGAAGCTTTAATAAGCACATGAAGAGACACTCAACATTATTAGTCATTAGGGAAATGTAATCAAAACCACAATAAATGCCACCTCATATCTACTAGGAAGAATTCTTTTTTAAACAGAAAATAAGAGTGTTGGCGAGGATATTGAGAAACTGCAATCCCCATTCACTGCTGGTGGGAATGTACAATTGTGTAGTTCCTATAGAAAACAGTTTGGTGGTTCCTCTAAAGGTTAAACGTAAAACTACTAAATAGCCCAGAAACTCCGGGGTATATATCAAAAATAACTGAAAGGAGGAACCCGAGCAGACATTTGTACACCAAACTTCATAACAGCACTACATTTAATAGCCAAAAGGTGGAAAAGACCCAAGCATCAGTCTACAGAGGAATGAGTAAACCAAATGTGATTATATATGGATTTATATTCTTCAGCCACAAAAAGGAATGCAAGTTTGATATATGCTATAGCATGGACACAGACCTGAAAACATGCTCAGTGAAATAAGTCAGACAAAAAAGGAAAAAATACTGTATCTTGAACAGACAACTTCAGAGACAGAAAGTAGAACAGAGGTCACCAGAGGCTGGGGAGAGAGGCGAGAGGAGACTTATGTTTGAGGGATACAGAGTGGATGTGGGGAATGATAACAACTTTGGAGTAGCGATGGCTACACAACACTGTGAATGCATTGAATGCCATTGACTTTGTACATTTACAAATGGTTAAATTATAAATTGATTATATATAACTTTTAGAAAGGAGGCTGCAATCATCTCTAGATTCTTCCCCACCCAAATGTGGTTCAGGGCTTCTTCTCCATGGAACTAATTAACAAAAGCACATGTCGTTAGGCAGATGATAAGAAAGGGTTATTTGTAACGTCTAGACAGAATACAGTTTAGTAGAAGGACCTGAGTTCACATCACAAGATGTTGCTGCATCAATGGTGGGCCATTCCCTGTTTGTTTCCCATCAGTTGATTCACTCTCCTAAACTCGATAATAAGATCATTTTGAAAACACATCATATCGACGCTTCTCTAGGATGCTTCACAGTATCATTATGCACAAGGAAGATATTCCATAACTGAGTCAATTATTTTAACTTAAAAGGAATCTGTCAAATCATTCCACCCGAAACACAAGTAGACAGAGAATCTGCAGGCAGGAAAGAATGAAGTCAGCTGGAAACTAAGGCAAGTGCTGTTTTTTTCCTATTTTATTCAAATGGCAGCAAATCAAATTAAAATAATTACTGATGTACACTTAGGCACAAAAAGAAAAGGCGATGCACGAAACTCAAAGCACTTAGACACAGCTGAGGATTTCACTGCATTCGGTACTTCTTCCAAGTAGTACAAAGTGGCGTGCGCTTGGGATGAGTCATGAGTTTTTCCATTTAACTCCATCAGTGAGTTTAACGCCACGCAAAAGAATACGCTTTGAATGATTAACTGATTTTGCCTCAATTCCCCCATCTAGCAAGTACAATAGATACCTCCTTCCTACACTTTGCAAGCTTGTGCTCTAAAATGACATTTAACATTTAATTGCAATAAACGTGTACACATAAGCTTGATCTCACACCCTCCTTTCACAGAAAAAGGCCCCGAAAGGGTTAACTGCATTCTGAAAACCACCTGGCTGGTTAAGGACAGAGCAAGGCCAGGCAGCGTATCTACTGAAGAGTTAGTCTGTGTCATTATAACCTTGCACGACTGGTTCGAAATGAAGAAAGCCATTTGAAATGTATACAATATATGAAAATGAAAGTAAAGATGTACTACAGATATAGGTGGACAACCTACTGTATTTTCTATACCTCCTGAGTAATAGCATTACCACCGAGGGAAAATAAGAACTGATTTAGTTTTTCGTTCATACTGTAGAGGATAAAGAACTGTAATTCAAATTTACAAGGTAATGAGATATATTTGATGTGTGGCCATGTAAGCTACATGGCTATAGTGCATTTTTTCCTCTTCACTACTGTATTTAGTTGTCCCAGGAGGACAGTTTAATAGTTTAACTCTTCCTGAATTAATGAACATGGTTGTTGGGGGATATAAAAGGAATATGTGGACACCTTCCCTAGGGCTCTCAGTAGTCCTGGCTCCTCAGAGGCTCAGGATGCTGGGACAACAGAAATGCATCCAGACCTGTAGGTGGGGATGCTTCAGTCCGCAGCCACAGCCCCAGTCACCCTTACCCTCTAAACTACGTCAGAGACATATATCTGCCTGTGAGAGCAACAAAAAGAGAGCAGGCAAGAGTGCACTTAAACAGATGTATAGCCATCACTGCTGCTGAAAGGCAGCTTTACATTAACTGCCTTTCTGATGGCTGAATGGAATCCATTTACACGGAAAAAAGTCATTTACCAGTCAGTTTTCCATGACTCAATGGGCAACTTTAATATGAAATTTTGAATGAGGGATACACAAGTTATATGCGGTTATTACTAGCACTTTCCCCCCAACATGCAGACAGATGTGCCAGAGAACATCTACCACCTATGAGACTGAATAGCTGGCTAGCTAGAGTAACACTGCGAGTCCTTCTTCACAAGACTTTCGAGGACAGTACAGGCCCCGGCTGGTGTGGCTCAGTGGATTGAGCGTGGGCCTGTGAGCCAAAGGGTCACTGGTTTGATTCCCAGTCAGGGCACATGCCTGGGCTGTGGGCCAGGTCCCCAGTGAGGGGCATGTGAGAGACAACCACACATTGATGTTTCTCTCCCTCTCTTTCTCCCTTCCTTCCTCTCTTTCTAAAAGTAAATTTTTAAAAAAGGAGATTGCACCTTTTAAAAAAGAGAGAGTACAGGATGACAATGTTAGATGTCAACTCCAACAGGAATACTAAGCTTTTAATTCTACACGTATTTTTGAACACCAACTATGCTGCACATTGATGACCTCCTTTTACTCTGCAGAATAATCACTAGTCAACGTCATCAACTAGATCTGAAGAGTCAGACAGAAGGCATGGAGAAAGCAGCGAAGGGCTCTCACCCCTACAGAAGCTAGTTAGAAGACGCTGGCTGGACCGGCTTTAGTTACGGAGCAAGATCAAGGGCCCGTTTGCAGACACAGGGCATGTGTCTATTGTGCTAGAAATCAACACTGGAGACTTCCTCCAATAGTCTTCTGCACCCTGAAAAAAAGTATTGATCCAAGGCAGTTATTTCTCTAGAAGGTTATTAAAGGCTGGAGAGCAAGAGTTTAAGGTATAGCCTTTAAACTATGAAGGATGCTTACATATAATCTATTTTCTATTACTAGTCTAGCAGTCTAGGATAAAACAGTTCTATTCATTTCCTTTTTCATTATTTGCCTTGGAATCTAAATGGTTTCAAAAAAATTATTTCTCTTAAATATAAAGAGACAGCACTCTATCATTGTTCCATGCACAGTTGAGATGAAAGTCAAGTTTTGTTCTTAAAGAATACTTTCTGCTCCAGTTTCAGTGGCATCTGAGACAAGGTCAAGGGTCATGATGCAGCCAGTTCACTGAGGAGTGCTTAGATGTGTTAGCCAAGGGTACATGTAGTTCTGGGAATGAAAGCAATACTGTGTATTTTTTAACCCGTACTAATCGACCTTCTTTATTAAAATTTTAACTGGCTTTAACTGTAAGGAAGTCTCTTGAACCCATGCATGTACAAAAATTATATTCTCTCCCCCTAGCTTTGGAGTTTTGGTTTAGGTTTATTTTCCTATACACATGATATACTGTTTCAGGTATACCACTACAGGAAATTCACTCATTTAGAAGGACTAGGAATGCTACGATGTGGGTTCCATATTTACTCTATGAAAATTCCTCTCAGGGCTACAACTAGTTTAAATCTAGATACAATTTTTTTAATCCTCAACTGAGGACTTTTTTTTTTCCTTTTCAGAGAGAGGAAGGGAGAGAAACAACGAGAGAGAGAAACATGGCTTAGCTGCCTCCTGAACGCACCCAGCCCAGGGATCGTATGTGCCCCATCCAGGGAGCAAACCCATAACCCAGGTATGTGTGGGGAATCACACCTGCAGCCCTCTGGTTATGGCATGACGCTCCAACCAACTGAGCGACTCCAGCCAGGGCAATAGTTAGTATTTTCAAAATAAGCAACCTATGTTTTGCTCGTAACTTATTTCAGCAACTTAATGTTTTTCATGAAGTTACCAAGTTAAACAACTAAGCAACTAACAGGCCTAGTCACGAAGGTGTCCTGTGCGTGCCAATTGCCCCAAAACCGCACATACAATTTCCACCAACAGGACAAGCAGAGTTAGGGCATCAGAAGCTCTAGTTAGTGACTGCTTTATGACGAGACAGTGCCAAAAGGGATGAGCAGCATTAATTCTGATCAGATGAATCGCTCATTAAAACAGTGGAATAATTCCCCTCCAGTTTTTGAGGGTGTTTACAGAGCTCCGAAGCACTTAAAATGCAATTACAATTCTTCTAAAAGAAGCGGGAAAAAGACCTCCCGTGTTTCATCTCTTACTAGCTTGAAATTTGCATATGTCTAGTGTCCTGCGTTGGGACTGTGGGAAACCATTTCCAGTAAAGAAGGCTTTAAACAGGAATTTATTTTTGCCCCGTTTAGGGGATAAAAGTGATAGAGAAAGCTCTTGGACTCTTTCCTCTTGCAGTTTCCAATGGCAGGAAAATTGACCATTAGTTTGTCTGTAGCCTACAAACTTCATGAAAACTACAGCTTGGGGAAAAAAAACAACCAGGCCGACATCCGCCCTTCCCTTTCGCTGGGCTCAGGGGCTGTGAAACATGGTGTACTGGACAGAAGCAGCCCCAGGGTGCAGAAGGTTAGGCTGAATGCCGCATAACACTTTTGAACTTTGCTCTGATTAAATATATCACTGGAGTCCAAGTGAGACACTTAGTAAGTTTGAAAGCTTCAAGTTTTCAATGAGAAGGAAAAGCATGGACCTTAGTCGTACATTAAATTGAGCCTACATAGTCCTTCCAGCCAGTTATTGCCCCCGGAAAGCCACAGAAGCCTGCTTATCCTTGCAAGATCACCTGGTCACTTTAGTGGCTTAGATGAATGAGTCTGCATATAATCTATCCCAACAAGAATTGGGACCATGGCCCTCTCAGCAACAACACAGCCTCTCTGCCAAATGCAGAAACAAGCACTATTTTCACTCTTTCCACCTTCTATGATTTAGATAAAGGGACCCTAATTTTTCCTGTCTCGCTACTAATTGATTTTGCTTTTACAGTCCTTTCCCAGCCATTAAGGAAACGAACAGATTTCATTTGAATGCTTTATTAAACTAATACATCAGTCTGTACCACGTCCACGGTGATGTATTAGTCCAGAGCATCCAAGCACAGTGGTCCCCTTAGCTGCAGGTTCACTTCCCTCCGTTTCAGTTACCTGTGGTCCAAAAATCTTAATGGATAATTCCAGAAATAAGCAATGCACAAGTTTTAAATTGCATACCGAGGGATGACGTCTTATGCCACCCTGCTCTGACCTGCCCAGGGTGTGTGACTCGTCCCTCAGTCCAGTTCACCCACCGTATATTCACCAGCCCCCACTAGTCCTTTTGTAGCTGTCCCTAGCTGTCCCCATTATCAGATGGACTGTTCAGGTATCGTCGTATTTGCATTTAAACAGCCTTTATTTTACTTAATAATGACTCCAAAGAGGCTGGTAATTCAGATATGCCAGAGAGAGGCTGTAAAGTGCTTCGAGGGAAAGATGAAAAGTTCCTGACCTGATTAAAAAAAATTTATGCTAAGGTTCCTCATATCTACAGAAAGAATAAATCTTCTGTCTATGAAATCGTGAAGAAGGAAAACGGAATTCATTCTAGTTTTGCTGTCACCCCTCAAACTGCAAAAGTTACAGCCAGGTGCATGGCAGTGCTTAGTGGGGATGGAAACGGCACATCTTGTGGGTGGAAGACAGGAACAGACACCCTGTTCCAAGTGATGGCCACGTGTTGCCCCAGAAAGCACTGGGCCTGCATGGAGACTTCAGCAAGGGGTCCCCTGAGGTGTGGCACCAAACCATTTCCTGTGAGTAAGAGCTGTTTACACAGGTTCAGAAGTAGGCTTGGCCCAAAAAACACAAAAATGACTGTACAGAGAAAGAGTGAGACCACATTCACGTAACTTTTATCACACGACATTGTTATAATTGTTCTATTTTATTATGCTATTGCTGTTACTATCTGACTGTGCCTAATTTATAAATTAAACCTTACCATATGAAAGTATCTGCAGTTCCAGGCATCTGCTGGGGGCCTTAGAACACGTCCCCACGGGGAACGGTGGACGGCTGCGGGTGCTCCAGTTACGCACACGGACATACATCATCACTGCTCAGAAAAGAGGGGCTTCAAAAGGCCCCTGCAAAATGCCCCCGTGCCAGGGGGCTCCTCTGAATGAACAAGAAATCTGTATTTTGCAATGTGCTGATCAGCAAATACTTTGATTTTTTAAATAGTGAGCTAAAATAGATGTGGATTTATTTCCAATTCCCCCGTTCACCTTTCACAGTCACTCTGTGTCTCTGCCCCTCTCCCCGCTCCATGCCCATGGTCTCCAAATCCTTGGGAGACTTTGCTGAACGAACAATATTGACTGACAGTCCCTGAGCCACACCAGGATAAAATATAGAAGGAACACATGTTAACCTTCCCTTTGGCATTTCAGATGTCAGCGTTCCCATTTTTCTCTCACCTCTGTCTCTCCCCTCCACCACCCTCACCCCTGTTCCTTCTTTAAACTTGACCTCACTCTAGCTTTTCAGATTAAAAAATGGCCACATGTTCTTTGCAGAGCCTTCCATCATAAAGGGGAGTCTAGTTCCCCACCCCTGGAATTTGAGCTAGCTTTGTGATTTTCAAGCAAACAATAGCCCGCAATTTCCATGAAAGTCCTATTCTCATCCTCTTAACAGCGCTGAGATGCTGGTCTGGCTTCCTGGAGGCTGAAAGACCACAAGCAGAGGGACCCATTACTGCAGAATCTCCATGACGGAATGCAGGCAAGACCAGTACCAGAACCACCCACCATCCACAATTCACTAGTGATAAGAGATTGTTTTTATTGGGGGGTGGTTTGTTATGGAGGAGTGCACAACTGATACACTATGATTTCAGTCCCTCATCTTCTTTCACTCCTCCTATTTGTCTTCTCTTCAATTTAAAATGTCTTGTGTTGCCACTGACATTACTCCAGTAACAGGAGTCTCCTTGGGTTTATTTCATTGTATTTTGCAAATCACTTTTTAATTACTAACACAGCTTTCAACCATAAACCCACTAATACATTAAACTTTACTGAATGGAATGAAGGCGATTATTACTTTTCCACTTACAGATAAAAGGCAAAGTAGTTAAATGGAAATACGTGTATGCTTGTGTCTGTGTGCACGTCACACACACACACTTTTGATTACAGCTACAAGGATTTTTATGCACTGAAATATAGGAAATCTTCATCACAGGAGGGGTGTGTGGACCCACAGGGGTAAACAAGTAAGCTGGTAGACAGGAAGGAAATGAGAAACTTCTGTATCCTTTGTATTTTTCTGTAAGACATTATAGATAAAACAACATCGTTTACAAAAATGGGGAAAATAGCATCAAATCAGCCCAGCAAATATGCAGAGGAGCAAAATTACGGTAATATTCAATATCCCTATAGTCCATTAGGCAAGCTTTACGACGGTTACAATAAAAGAAATAAACCTCGGGATTTCCCAAAATAACCTGAACATGTGTTCCGAGGGAAGTCTGTGAGATTCCTTCTTACAGAGTAAGGATTAACTACTCCCCACAAAAAGAAAAATAGATTTTACAGTAGGTTCCCACAATCTCTGTTGCAATTTGATTATGTGGTATATACATACTTTGGAATATGACGCCCACAGTAACCTAGCTCCTTCGCCACCTCTCCTCATCTCCTTCAACTCCCCCCTCTATGGGGCTTGGTTCTCCTCTAGCACGTCCAGCCACTCACAAGACGGTCTCATCATCACCAGCCAGGTCCCTTCCTTCAGGGGGCTGTCTCCGAGAGGCTGTCTCCCATCACTCTATCTAATGGTTCCCATCCCCCAGTTTGTCTCGTATATTAATCTGGTTCTAAAAGTTCACTTACCCAAAATCACTAACGAAAATTACTTTATACTTTTTGTTATTCTATTTACGCAACTAAAGTCTGCAGCCTAGGCAATTCCTGCTCACTGCTACGTCCTTCGCATTTGGAACACATGACTTCCCTGAATGAATGGGCCAGTGAACTAGGTAGGAAATACAGACGTGACTGCCCAGTCAGGCTAAAATGGATTTCATGTAGTTTCTTCCTGCCGCAGACACAACTTGGAATCACTTCCCTTTTCTATCAAAACCGGTATTCAGAGAAGAAAGCTAAACATATATTCTGCATGTTTAAAAGGCGTTCAGTAGTCATCATGTCGGAGCAGGAGACCCTGCCCTCTCCATCAGCAGAGCTGACTGAGACCTAAATGTGTACCGCGAGTCCAGGACCTTGGCCTCCAGCTCAGGTTTCCCTCTGAGGCCAAGTAGGAAGGGGCGGTTGGCCTTGTGTCAGCGGGCCCGCCCCTGCCCTTTGAAAATGCACCGTCCTTCCCTACGAAGCACATGTAGAAAGATGTACGATACGATAGTTTGGCACTGGAAAGAAATGACTTGTAGAACAAGGGGAGCCACTGTGAGTCAGAAATCATGAATTTTCTGCAAAACTGAAATGCGTCGTTTTGCAAACCATAGGCAGTTATGTTTTTATTTTCTTTTGTTTTAAATAATTCACCAGTTTTCTCTCCTGCTTAAACTTTAGTGTTTTATTAAGAGTTTAATGACTAAAAAGAAAGAATGTCATGTATTGGGGATGGTTATAACACTGGGAAGCCTAAATAAAGAAAAAAAATGCCATGCACTAATGTAACCAAATTGTTCTAAATTTTAACTGGCATGGGAACAATAAACATTTTCAACTTTTTTGTCATTATTGTTTGCTAAAGATTATTTGGGTGATGACTAGCAACAATGAAGTTATTTAATGTTAAGACTTCCTAGAAGACATACGTGCCCAAGAAAAGAAACATATACTTCCCTGTATAATGCATATTTCAGGAGAAAACAAACTGCTTGCCACTTGGCTCCAGCTACATGGTGCTTCTCCATTTGAGTAGCTTCTTTACCCTCGTATACTAGAGATCAGAGTGAGGGAAAGGAGAAAATAAAGTACATAGAGACGGGTACTTTATCTTCACCCTTATTTTTATGATAATGGATATAGTAGTCCCCACTTACTCAGTTTGTTTCACTTTCCAAGTTTCCGTCATCTGAGGTCAACCACGGTCTGAGAACACTAAATGGAAAATCCCAGAAATGAATAAATCAGACATTTTAAACCGTCTGTGCCTGTGTCCAGTGTCCCCACGCTGTATGAGGCAGCCAGTCAACCAGTAGCCTTCTCAGTTACCAGAGATGGAGACCACATTCACAAAACTTTTACTATAGTCCATTGTTATAACTGCTCTATTTTATTATTAGTCACTATTATTAATGTCTTACCCTGCCTACTTTATAAACTGAACTTAATCACAGGTATGCACATACAGGAAAAAACACTGAGCACATAGAGGGTTTGGCAGTACCCGAGGTTTCAGGCATCCATTGGGGATCCGGGAACAAAACCCTCAGGTAAGGGGGATGACCGTATTCCAGTGCTGTTTATGGAATGTGGGGAGAGTACAACTTATTTTTCACCTTTCTTTCTCAAGCTTTTCTGCAGGTGAGAGGGAAAAGTATAAAGTTATTTTAGCTGCTACACATAAGCAGATCTAGCGCTCAAGCAAAATACAACTTGACGCACGATCTTCCATGTCCTTAAATTAAGACAAGCATTTTTGGCCGGACAATGACTCCAGCTGTTTAATGGTGGGGCAACGGAGGGCAATGGCAGCAGTCTGGTCCCTATCATGTAGGTTTCTGAGCGAAATGGAGGGGGCTGGGAATGTGGGGGTCCTTATGAGAGACGGGCTAGTGAGGTCATCAGGACCAGTGGGCACAGAAGGAGGGGCCTTGCATTGAGACTCGGTGATTTTTACTTCATCGTTTAGGCCAGAGGGGATTTGTGATTTGTATTTTAGAAAATTGGTTAATGAGCCAACTTAACTCAGTATGTTCCAATAAGTAGTCAATAGTTATTCAATTACTAAAATCAGGTGAATGGTCTGGTGTATATAGGAAATGGCATAATCTGATGCCAGGGGGAAGCTGCTCCTAACACGAAGAGGCCAAGCGCCGACGAAAGACCTTGGACTGCAATGCCGGGATGCCTCTTCCGACACACGGACCGCACTGACTGCTTTGCCCCAACGGGAAAAATGTAAAACTCCAGAAGACGTGCCAAAATTGCCATAATTTTCTTTTACAACCCCATGGTGACAATGGCACTGGTGATGGTTTGAGAGATTCGGTGTGAGCCCAATGAAATAAACAGTTTCCAGCCATCTAGTGATACCTGTGCCCTGCAGTGTGGAGGCACGCAGCAGACCACTGCTCACGGGCGCGCCTCAGGAACCGCCAGGAGGTGCTGGCAGTGCCCGGTGAGTCGGGAGAGCTCAGGTCACAGGGCCTCTCCCCTTCTTCTGAACAGCACTCTGATACGTTAATCATCTTAATCAAACAGCACGATCCCCACACGGCAGCACAACCAGTTACAGGCCAGTGTTCACGCAGATCCCACCAAATCCATGCATTCTCCCAAAAATAATTCCCTGAGAGCATGTCATGTTCCAGGTAAAATTATAGGCACCGTGGACAGCGACTCTACCAAATCATCTGTTCTCATGGAGCTCAGATAAGTGAGGGGATGGAGAAACAAATAGGCTACTTTATCCAGGTCAGATGCTGATAAATTAGGTGAGGTATGAAGTAAAGGGCATGTTATTTACATTGGTGGGTACGGAGGAGCCTGTGCTTCTAGAATGTCAGGGAAGACCCTGACATGCAGACTCGAAGAAGTGAGTAAGTCAGCTACCAAGGAAGAGACTCCAAAACCAGGAAAGAACAAACACAAAGGCTGTGAAGGGGGTGACCGGATGTCATGGATGAAGAACGACGGGCATGAAGTCCTTGTTTCTCTATCCCCTTACTTACCTAGAAGTTTTGATAAACCCCGACCCATACTTAGAGCCAATCGACAGAGTAATTACAGATTAATTCTAACATAATATTCTTTCCTGAATATTTCCTCCATATTAATTAGAAGGGTTAGCCATGAAGTGAATCCTCAGAAATGGCAACGGGTGAAAAAACGCCAGATCGCCTGAGTTAGAGCCCTCCGGTGGAGCAAGGGTCCCCATGCTACCTGATCAGATCCAACCTGCACTGATTCGTAGTTTTAACCTGGTAGAGTAAGAAAAGAGAAGGACAGCATGTTTTTAATGTATCTCAAATACCAAGGAACTCATCCTGAGCATTTAAAAGATGTTAAGATCCATGTCTTTATGGTTTAGTAGTGATAGAGTTCTCGGCTCCTTCTTCCATAAATCGATGCCAATTTAGTGCCAGAAATAGTGCTAATCAAGTGGGGTTTGGATTTTAAAAACATTGTATCTATTAAGGGTTTATTTAGGTTTACATCTGGTACACAGTAGGTGTTCCACAAATTTAGCATTATTATATTATCATTATTATTATTTGCCAGTCATAAAGTAATTTCTCCAACTGTTGGACTGATTAACTTATTTGCCTTTGGAAAAATGTCATTTAAAATGTTTTAAAACACCCCATAGCAAAGCTGATCCATCTCCCAGGTTCATTGTTGGATGTTTTTGTTTTCTTTCCTTTTTTAGATTCTCTTTCATAAGTGTATGCCTATTAAAAAAACAAGGACATGTATTTTATTCATCTTGGCCTGTTTGGGCACATATGCTGAATTAATAGAAAATAATACTCAGAATATAAAAAGATAACATTTGATTTATGGGTGCTTTTAATTCCTTCCAAAATAATTATTGTACCCACTTTGTAATCATGTACATTAATTAAAAATTAATATACCATTTGGAATTCATGAACATTTTAAGGGTAGTTCCAGTTATTAGGATCAATGGCTATCCTAAACATTGAAGGACTTCCCAAGATAACAGTACAGTGTGTGATGCTAGCCTGAGCCAGCAGGTGGGACGATGTTTCATGGTATAGTAGCATGGAATAGTCAGAATATGAAATATGACTGTACACATCTACACTAAGCAAAATCACCTCTGGCTTTTTCCAATGTCCGGACCAGTTCTCAATGGGGAAGACTAACAGGGGGGTGAGGTGGGGTGAGGGCATTTAGAGAGAGGCGAGAAGGAAGAGGACAAATGAACTTGGACGATGCCCCTCCAGTGATTCTAGTGGGATTCTAGTGGACAGTCTCAAGCCCTCACCTCATGCCTCCCCAGCGCAGGTCGAGAGCTATTCGATTACAAAGGAGTCTAAAAAATATCATCCCTCCCCCCTCACCCGAGTTCTGAATTGGGAAAAGGACCACACCTCAGCTTTACAAGGGATAGAACTACAATAATACAATGTGGTCAGTACCTGTGAGCAAATGGGCTTCCTGCCACTGACCCCAGACTCAGTGGACAACCACCTCCACCCAGAATACCAACACTGGAACAGTCTGCACTTCTGCCCTGTGCGAGGGGTTTGGGCTCCCCCACGACTGGGGCTGAAGACACTGAAGAGTCACCTTTACTTCCCCTTCCAGGCTCATCAGGCAGAAAAGCTACTCCCTGGGAGCAGTGACAGGGAGTGAGGAAGAGTGGTCAGGACCTCTGAAAGCCTCAGCATCAAACCAACAAGCACCATGAGTTTAGATGTTATAACTAAAATACATTGGACTCTGACTTGAAGGAGGCAGTAAAATACGGTGGGGCACTGCTGTTAAACTTGACAGAAGAATCAAAGTCAATGTCTGTGGATTGTTTGATTCTCCTTTGATAAGCTGCTAAAATTCCCAGATTACTGTGTTCCTGGAAGGAAAC
>PVKM010016211.1:0-27076 GCA_004027735.1 Carollia perspicillata
TGTGCCCGGGATGTGTTCCTCAGTGTCCCGACAGAAGGGAATCAGATCAGTGGTGTGGCAGCCCATCCATTCTAGAAGCAGTGGTTAAGCATTCGCTGTGTAGGGAGCACTGTCCTACACAGGAAACCCATCCCAGCCATCCTCCAGGGAGGATCGATGATGCTGACGTCAGAACCCTTCTCAAATGCTCACAGACACCCTTCCATTCCAATTCGCTGCCTTCCTATACCCCTTCCCAACCTTCCCAGGGCCCCCTTCCTATCTCCTCTCCTAAAGAATTTGTGAGCATTTGTTCAAAGAAAGAATCGTGACTGAGAGAGAGTTCGATTACTGGTGAGCACATTTGATTGCCCTGGTGCACGAAGAGCAGGGATGAAATGTTTAGCTGTGGCCGATGGATGTCGGCTTCCTTCACAGCCAGCTGTGGAGTACGGCAGGCTTTGACACGCCGAGGTGAAATAAAGCTCGCGTGTCCCCGCTTGTTCATTTCATGTCGGTGGTTGAAGAATAGTTTACTTGGCTCTGCTCGGAGGCTCGTGTAGCCCATTTCCATTCAAAATTAATTTTCTTTCAGGTTGTATAGTTGAGGCCAGTCCACATTTACCGAGTCTAGTGCCGTACTAGGGACTGGGGAGACAGACGTAAGGCAGGGACACAGCACCCATAAAATGGATCCCATGTGATCATCTAAAATATAAATATGTGTAGTGTATGAAATATAAATGTATATTGATTTAGATATACATTCATTACCTGAGAGAGATAGATTTCAGTACTTCTTACCTAGAAGGTGAAGAGCGTTCGAGGAAACACGGAGCCCCAGCCCACGGGGAAAGCTTAAGGAGGAGGGGTGACTTCTCACCTTCCCTGCACCACTCCCCTGCGGTGCTGTCCCAGGTCCCATGGGGCCGGTGTGCCCTTGACACATAGTTGGTCTGAACTGAGATGTGCTCTGAAGGTGAAATCACACACCAGTTTGAAAGACTGAATGTGAAAATGGTGAAGCAGCTCCCTAATAATGGCTTCTTACTGATTATGTATTAAAGCGATATTCTGGGTACAGTGCATTAAGTACATACATTACTGAAATTAATTCACCTGTTTCTTTTTGCTTTTAAACCTGTGGCTAGTAGAAGGAGGAATCACCTCTGTGGCGCATGTGTGTCTGTGAGCCTCTTGTGTCTTCGCCAGTCCTCCTGGTGATTATTGCATATAGAGGTTTCTAACCCATTGTTTACGTGTAAGATTATAACATGAATATTTTTCTCTAACCATGGTTTTTTATCAGCTTTGTAAGAATACATCTCATCTATAGCTAGTGTGCGCGTAACGTCAGCATCCTGTTCTGCTTTCATGAAGCCAATTAGGTACTTCCAGTTTGCAAAGTAAGAAATGTTGTTATTCTTATTTTTATTATTATTATTTTTAATTCTCACCTGAGGATATGTTTATTGGTATTAAAGAGACAGGAAGGGGAGAAAAAGAAAGAGAGAGAGAGAGAAACATCGAACAGTCGCCTCCCATATGCAGCCCAACTGGGGATGGAGTGCACAAGCCAGGTAAGTGCCCTGACTGGGGATCGAACC
Source organism: Carollia perspicillata (assembly GCA_004027735.1). NCBI lineage: Eukaryota > Metazoa > Chordata > Mammalia > Chiroptera > Phyllostomidae > Carollia > Carollia perspicillata. The sequence continues at coordinate 1,587 of PVKM010016211.1, forward strand.
TGCAGCCTTTTGGTGTATGGGCTGATGCTCCAACCAACTGAGCCACCTGGCCAAGGCAGGAATATTTTTGTTAAAGAATTTGTTTTTAACTATACGATCTCTCTTCCCTTCTTCCCTTCTCCCCTCATAGGAGTACATTTGGAAAAAAATAAGTCTAGAAGAAGTAATTAAAATCTATATAGCCTCATTATAGGAAGTATTCACTTTTACTGTTACGGTATATATTTTCAGTTTTTTTCTATTTTTTGACTGTTTTGGTTTCTTGTCTTACAAACTTATATATTGAATTTTCATTCTTTATTTGAACAGAAGCATTTTATGTTTTCCATTTTAACTTATTGCATAAATTAAAAGAGAACAATGTCATTGTAATGGCTATACAATGTTCTGAGTGAATGGAACATTTCCCTTTGCTATTGGCTTTATGTGTTGACTCCAATCACGAACAATTACCTATGATGCACCTTTTTCCCTCCACATTTTAGATCATTTCCTTTTGTCCCCTGAGCAAGCCCCAGACGGACATTGGAGGAAAAGCACACTGGAAAAGACTGGGTAGCACATCCCAGTCACTGCGTGCTTCAGTTTAGAGGTGATGCTGTGGAGAAGTTGCAGAGGCCTCTTTACAATTAAAGTATGTGAGACCCGATGCCCCCTCATTCTTATTTGGCCATGCTGTGCCCAGAACACTGTATATTAATACAGCCAATCTCCAAAAGCTCACGATTTTTCTATTTAATAAATTGAGAATATTAACAGACATGTATTTACTCGAAGCTTGAACGTAAGCCAGTCTGTCCACTGTTCAGAATTGTTAGCACCAGCGCATGGGTTGGCATGAGTGGGTGTGTTTCCCCAGGTGAGCAGTGCCATCACCCCGGGAGTCATCCCGGTGGTGCTACTGTGCTTGATTAGGAGCTTCGGACGAGCACTGAACAATCATTCTCTGAGCCGCTGGGTTCTAGCCGCTGACTGTGGTTACGTGTGGGCTGTGGACGTGAACTATTAAGAAAGAGGCTTGGGGCCAGGGAGCAGGTGAGCTACACTCTCAGCACGAAGAGCCACAAGCAATCGACATGCGGGTCAAGGTTACGCGTGAGGACAGAGTGCTGTTCACAGTCTGCTCTTCTCGGGTCTTGGTGCAGCTGAACGGGGTCGTTTCAAGCCTGCAGTTCTTTCCTGTTCAGGTTAGATGTAACAGGATACTTACGTTAGTGAGGATAGCTAGGAGAGCAAGGAGATCAAGGGCAAGGGGATGGAGGAGCAGTATACTCAGCTCAAGCCCAGGGGAAGGGTGAGGACCTCAGTCTGTGTCTTCCTCCCACTCCTCCCAGGTGTGCAGCCCTGTGCAGGCAGGCGTTCAGTGCAGAGCACAAGGAGTGGCTGCGAGACAGGGACGTGAAGATTCTGGAGACTCGGGCTGTCATTCCAGGCGCACTGACCTCAGCAAAGTTAAGTTCGCCTCTGAGGACTCTAGACCTCCCAGAAGTCCACTGTAATGTGGGAGGCTGAGCCCCGGCCAGGGGTGGTTGATAAGTCTCTTCAACAACTTGCTTGCTTAGGAATGACTTCCTAGAATTTGGTGTTAAAGCCATATTGCAGGGTCGGCTCAGGGGTAAAAAGTGTCCCGATCGTCACTAATGTTGGTGAAAAGGAGCAGGATTACTGTCTTTCCAGAAGCCTTCAGAGATGACCTTCTAAATTCAATATTCTATAATCGTTTGACAACAGAAGGTTCGTGTGTCCTACCAACCTAAAACTAAGAAGATTCAGTTGAACACTTTCATTTTTTAAAAAAAAATAATGTATTAGTATTACTTGTATGATTTGGTCCTGATTGGTGTGGCTCAGTTGGTCAGAGATTCCTTCCGTAACTGAAAGGCTGAGGGTTCAATCCCTGGCTGGGGGCGTGTACTATCCCTGGCCTCAGTGAGTACAGGAGGGAACCAATCGATGCTTCTCTCTCACGTCAGTGTCCTCTCTCTCTAAAAGTGATGAAAACACGTCCTCAGGTGAGGATCAGAAAAAGTATTTGCGTGATGTGGAAATGGCACATAGCACACAGCCGGTGCTGCCCAGGTGGTGGTCACTGGGCTCTGTCTTGGGGGACTATGTAAACCATTCCAGAGGGCAAAGTTAACCAAAGCAAAGAGTGCTCACTCACTGACCACATTCTTGTATGGCCAACTTAATTGTTTTAAAATCTCTAGAAGTAAGAAGCAAAAATGGCACAAGTGATTGCTCCCAGTGTTAGGGAAGTTTTGCACGGGGCAACATAGTCCATTGTGGTTTCTAAGTCAAGTCACCTTTCCTTTCTGCGGTCTATGAGCCTGTGGTTATCTTCTGTTGTGGCTGACGTCAAACACTGATAGTAATAATGCCTTCGTGAGTTTTCCTCTGTGCCAGGATCCAGACAAAGTGCTTCATACCACCCTGGTAATTTCAACACAAGCCTTGTAAGTGGGGAGCATGATTTTCATGATCAGGCTGATCTCACACATCATGGAACTCAGGCACAGAAAAGTTACGCAACTCTCCCAAGGTCACACTGCTAGTGGACAGCAGAGCTGTTAACCTGAGAGTAACAATAATGATCATTTCAGGTCTACTCTGCACAAGGCCCTTGGCCAGAAGTGTTCGTTCCCTAAATGATCTTATTTCAGGTCTGTGTCATAGATGAGATAATCAAAGCTCAGGTGGCGTAAGTAGTGAGTCCACTGTCACCCAGTGAGTAAGTCTCATAGCTGAGAATCTCTCCTTCCAAAGAAGGTGATGGATTCAGCACTGCAAAGCCTCCCCACTGGAGCTTGTTATGCAGCCGTGGATAGTCTTTTTGTTAAAGCAAAGTGACCCGACTACACCTATTGAAATCCAGATCATCTGTCATGCTACAGACCTGCAGAATCGAGAGACTGCAGCGTTTTAGAAAAGGCATCTCGAACAGGTGTGTGCCCGCGTCCTGCAGGTCTTTGTCCAGTCCACAGCTGGCTAGTTATCGTCACTACGGGCGAGAGCTCAAGCCATCCTTCCTCGAAGAGCTATTCCATAATCGCCCTTATGTTGTGTTTTTAAAGTGCCTCCCGAACACACACCGTCCCACATACCCACGCATGCATCTGCAGGGAGTCCCTGTTCACATTTCTGTTTCATTGTCTTCAGATCATGTATCGTTGGTGATATCGTCCTGTCTGTCCTCTACCCAGAAACAGTTGCGTGGGAATAGAGACCTTCTGGTCTAGGTCGCCAGGGTATCCCTGGCACCTAGGATGTGTCTGGCCCACAAAGAGCAACCTAAAATTTTTATTGGGTGAACTTTGTGCAGTTTTCTTATTAAAAATATCAATCGCAGCAAATATTTCTTAGCTGGTTCCCTGTGTGCCTCACTTTGTGTGAAGTACCGCATTTTTTGGACTATAAGACGCACCTTTTTACCACATTTTTTGCTTCAAATTTGTTTTTCCTGTTTTTCTCCTCTGAAACCTAGGCACATCTTATGGTCCAGAAAATAGAACCACCTCAGTTTTAGAGGAGGAAAATAGGGACAAATTTTTTTCAAGCAAAAAAATGTGGTAAAAAAGTGCATCTTATAGTTTGAAAAATATAGTACACATTTTCTGGATTTATTTCTAACAGCAACATTAGAGTATTGTTCCTGTTAGCGTTGCTTTGCAGATGAGCAAAATCAGGCAGAAATTCAGGTCAAATTCCTAGCAAAAGGACACGCATGTCTAGTGATTAAGGGCCCCAGTCCAACCCACAGAAACCGTGCCATTTAATACTGACCTCCCCTGCGACAACAGAATGTCCCGAACAGCTTGATCTGCTCCTTGGTTGGTTTTTCCCAAAAGGTAATTTATGTGTTTTCATTGCTAACTTAGTAGACACAATTTAAATTCAGCTAACACATATTGAACATGCCCATAGACTCCGTGGCACACATCATTAGTCTTACTTTACAAAGGAAAAATGGGAGCTTCAGGCAAGTGATATTGATTTGGTGACAGCCCGTAAAGCCGCGATACAAACCCAGGAGACTGGGAATCGACAGATTCCAAGTCCCCCCTGCTCATTCTGCTGTAAAAGAGCCGAGTCTCTTCTACCGAAGAGGAATAGCTCTCCAGCACTGCGTTTCCTTCCCGTCATCTTCCAGTGGTGTATTGAGGGGAAGAGTGATGTCACGTGGTGTGCGGTGATTCCATCGTAAAGTGCTCTCTTGGGGTAGATAACATTTGACTATAGATTCTTGATAGTTATTTATTTCAAATCCATACATGAACTGCTTTGCTTGTTTGTCAGCGACCTCACCTACACAAAGTGTAGTCCTGGGTGGTTTTCTTATAATTCCCTTTCTCTGAAAGTCAGTTTTACATTTGCATTTCAATATCCCTTCCTGGCAGTTGACAAATTTCTGGAGCTCTCACATTGATTTGTTTTCAGGATAAAGAATAATTGGGGGAGTAATTCAGAAATATCAGAGCAGATATGTGACCCTCTGAAAGTCATCAAGTAGTTACTAAACTAATAAACATGCACTTGAACTTCTCCCGTTAAGAGGGAGAGGCTGCACTTAAAAGATATTCTTCTTCTTTTTTAAGGTTTTATTTATATATTTTTAGAGAGAGGGGAAAGAAGGAAGAAAGAGAGGGAGAGAAACATAAATGTGTGATTGCCTCTCATGCTCCCTCTACTGGGGACCTGGCCTGCAACCCAGGCATGTGCCCTGACTTGGGAATAGAACCAAGAACTCTTTGGTTCACAGGCTGGTTCTCTCTCAATCCATTGAGCCACACCAGCCAGGGCAAAAAATATTCTTTATAATACTAACCTCAACTATTTAAAAATGTTGCCTACATGGAAGAAGTAAACAGAAAAAAGGAAAAATACCCATGCACAGAAACTAAAACAAATAAACCAAAGATTTCAAACTAACCAAATAGAAGGAGAAATGTTTCTTTATTTCTCTATAAACTGGGAAAGAAAAGGAGAAATGAAAATCCATGTCATTAGCTATAGTTAATATTTGTCTGTTGGCATTGGTTTTAAGTAGACTGGAATTTTTAGATCGTCAAGCTAATATTCTGCTTCTAAATAGGGAGACAGGCCTATAATATTAAAAATGTGTTGCGTTTCCTAGACTGTTTTAGAGGTGATGGGGCCATTTATAGTTTCTAATATAATCTATGGGAAAAAAATCACAATTTATTGTATCACTTCATCCATAACATAACAAATGATCATTAGTACACTGCTGTCAGCAACCATAGAAATTGTGAGAAGCTAAATTTCTAAGACCATATCAGGGCTAGAAACAAAATATTTTTTTTCCTGAGAATTATATGCACAGAAATTAAAAGGCAAAGTTTCTGGTGAATCTGTACTGAAAATTACCAAGCTTTTATTGGATCTTTCATTAACTCTACATTTTTTCAACCAGATATTTGAGCCCTGGGCGATGTTGGGCAAATTCCTTATCCACCAGCCATGCTGGCTTCCCTGTCTGTAAACCTGGGGTAATTTTCCAGCCTTCCACTCATGGTTACTCACATGCTTATTCATTCAACAAACATTTCTCCAGCCCTCATAATGTGTCAGAGACTAAGCAGTGAATTAACTAAGTTGCCTGCCCTGGAATGGTTTATGTTCTAGCATGGGAGAATAGATAATAAACTCATAAATAAATAAGCTTGTGTCAGGTAGTAGTAAGGGCTCTGGAGAAAAAGCAGAGTAGAGAGGAGTGGAAGAATGACGAGGTGGAAGGGATATCATAAGGGGACTAGGGGAAGCTTCCCTTCTAAGGGGACAGTTGAGCAGAGACCTGAACAAAGTGTTATTGAGAAAATTTAGAAAAAATCACTTGCATATACGGTGATTTTCAAGATGCCTGCTGCAGGAAGATGTGAGCTCTTACCACTCGCTTGATTTATTACCTATTCTATTCTATTCTATTCTGTTCTGTTCTATTGTTTATTGGGATAAGAACACAACATGAGATTTGCCTTCTTAGTAAGTATTGAGTATGCAACGCAGTATTGTTCACTCCAGGCACTGTGTTGTATAGCAGATTCCTATAACTGATGCATCTTGCATAACTGGGACTTCATACGAACTGGCGCTCATTTTAAGTCACTGGAATGAGAGCTTCCTGAGCAGAGAGGACATTTCTGTTTTGTTCATCACTGCATCGTAGGTACTCACAATGCCTGCGGAGGTTTTCAGTACAACTCAGCTGTAGCCCTTTGAGTGTGTCTATTTCCTGATGGCTACGGCAGGATGAGGGAGTGAAAGAGGCAGGGGACAGGCTGAGGGTGGATTAGGAAGCGCTGTGATAGCAGCTATCTGTCCCACCGCATCAGAATGTCATCAGCAGTGAAGTAGGCCTGGGGGGTGCTTCGGAACATGAGCCTGACCCGTTTCAGAAAAGACATGATGCTTCAGTAAGAAGTCTCCTTCAAAGCAGGTGTGTAATCTGCAGAAAACAACACAGGTTAGATCCTGAGACCTGAAGACAAGTCCTGGCTTCCTTACTCCCCTGGTTGGGGACGCAGGAGGAAAATGTATGATGGGATATTTAAAAAGTATCAGTTTTATTCCTGTTGAGACTCAAGCACTTCATTCTGATTTGCTGTTAGTTTGCTGCAAATAGCCAAGCCATATTTCTGAGAGACGAGAAAGGATTCTCCTTCCTTTCATTCATTCGATTACTGTTTACTGGGTCCATTATTATTACAAATGTACGGGGCTAGCCCTGTGACTTGAAAAATTAGGCTGGTTAGTGTCCTCAGTTTCCAGTTCCAAACTCTGTGTCTAAGTCATGTGGTCTTAAATATGATGTCTGTCACAAGGTCTAAACTGGATTTTCTTTTTTTTTTTTTTGGTGATACCTAATAAAATTGACTGTCTCTTAAATAACTTGAGGATAGTTAGCATCTCATGTACCCAGAGACTGTTTGAAAAAGTTGAATTACTTATAATGTAGTCTCTTAAGTGGATTTGCTGATGGTTTATGTAATTTCCATATTTTTCTAGGATTTTGGCTAGTGGGAAAGACCTTTGTAAGTTACAGAACTATCGGGGATGCCACCACACTTTCCTCTGCCCTGTTTCATTTCGGACCTCAGAAACACTGAGGTGGAAGAGGGTGTAAGAGGGTTAAATGGTAATGGAAAAATACAATAAAAATTAATTTAAGAATCAAAGATGCCAGGCAGGTAACTACATTTCTGAATCACTTTTGCCAAATTGATTGAAAAACACATCCTTGAAAAACTGATAAACGGAAATGTGCCTCCAAATGTCTCCAGAAAGGCACAATGCTTGGAAACAAAAAAAGCCTCTAATTGTAGCAGCACATTTTAGGGTCAATAAAGTATTCAATATGCTATGCAGCGGGGCATTTCAACTGAGAGTCAAATAAAAATAACTGTGCATGTGATAGCTCAATGAACATTTTTTTTCTCAGCAAGAGATTAAAAAAACTCAACTGTTTCCAGCCTGGTACATTTGATAAATTACTTGTACCAAAGAGAATGTGAACTTAGTCTAGCTAAAACAAAACAAAAACAAATTCCTTGAGGAGGATACTGAGGAAAGTTATGTATCCGATTCTGATTGTTTGGTGTTACCTAAATGAAATTATTCTGAAATGTTAAGTCCACATTCTGACCTTAGTGATTTTTCTTCCCAGAAAAAGGTAGCACTTTTTCTTCTCTTTCTTCTTTTTTCCTTATTCATTATCCATCCATCCATCCATCCATCCATCCATCCATTCCTTTCTTCCACAAATATTTACTAAGCCTATATGTGTACCACAGTCTAAAGCTTGTGCTAGTCAGTATGTTTTTCATTTTGTTCTGATGGGAAAAATAAAACAGAAGGGATGAATAAAGTTTTGTAGAATCTTAGATGCAGAGACAGCTAACAGCCTTGGGCAGCTGACAAATGCACGCAGGAACTTTTGAGACGGTCTCGAAGGAAGAGGCAGATCTGGCTTCCAGAGAGTTCTCAGTTGGTAGTATTGTCATCTTTCCCCAGTCTTGTCTTACCCAGAGTTCGTTAACATCGTTCATCTTACCCAGACTCTGCACGTAATTATTGATTGTTCCATCTGATGTTATGTTAATAGTCTTTCTCCCTCACACTCTTTATCCTTATGCCCGTACTTGTTTTTTCTGTCCACATGCTCAATCCAAGTGTGATTTCTGATGACTTTAATTGAATCTGGGCATTCTAGTCACATTGATAAAACGTGGACTATTACCCAACAGGTGCAAATGAAGTTGGACATCTGGAAAACAGAGTTGGAAGGGGCAGTAAGTCATTAGCCTCCTGAGAATAACCACACGTTTCTGACACAATCTTGCACCCACAGGTACACGAGATTCGGAGAGAACAATGAATACATAACATATGGCCTGCTTCAGGCTTGGTCCTAGGAAAGGCTGAATGATTGGCAGTATTGATAATCAGCCTCTTTTCTCAAAGGATGTCTGCACCTCACTTATTCGATAGTAACCCATCCTCACGCTCAACCACTGAATGGATTCAAACCAAGCCCCAGACCTAAACTCAGAAGAGACATCTCAGGGAACCAGAAATGCAGGTATTGACTCTGAGCAGGGTGACAGGTATCCCTGGGCTGGGAAATCATCATGAAAATAGTCCTTCGCATTAACTTCACACCTATTCCTTTCTGCTTCTTTCCCTCCTCATTTCCTTGGTTAAATTGGATCGTGTAGCACTGGAATATGTATGAAGTCTCAAAATTCTATGAATACATCCTATGAGATGATTTCTGTGCCTACTTCCATACAGTATCAATAAACTGGGTGTAGAATGGTGAGTCCATAGAATTTATTAAAATGAAAATGATCTAAATTCTTCAATTTGTAAGATACTTTAGAGTTTATGAAATGTATCACATATGGCATATGATTTAATCCTTAAGCCATTCTGTTGGAAAAAATAATATTATGCCCAATCAACAATGGAGCATGGAGAATTTAAACAACTCATTGAATGGCATGGAATAGGTTGGATTTTAATTTCATTAGCTTATTGAAAAGTACTGAGGACACTTGGTGCTGGTTTCATGCTTAGGCAGGGACATGAGGGCAGAGGATAGACTCCCAGCCTCAGAAAACTTAGGTTGTGAGTATGAAACCTGAAGTGATGTGGGGTACAAAAAAAGGCGGCAAAAGAGAGGAACAGGAGACTCGGCCAGGAGGGTGTTCAGGAGGGGTCTTGTCTGCGTGTGCTTCAAGCAGGTGTGCACCCCTCTTCACTCTGCTCAAAGGTCCAGAAAGGTGAGGGGGTCCAGGCTCTCAGTGTGGCAGCCTAGCAGGTGTGGAGGACGCCATGGGAGATGTGGAGGTGGAGCCGACCGAAGTCAGATGATACAGGCTGTCATCAGCAAATATCGCAACGACCTACCCCAGAGTGGGTGAAGGTCTGACCTAATCAGTGGCGATGGAGAGAAATTGTGGGCGAGTCAAGTTCTGTTCCATCATGATTGCCACTTGCACGTCTGGGGGTGGTGTTGAGCAGGCAAAGGGCAGCAGGGTTAGAACAGTGAGGCATCAGCACTTGTCACATGGCTCCATCATTTGAAGCTTGAACTGGAGAGCGATGACAACCACCAAGGTGTACTGCCCCAGAAAGACAGCAGTGGCTGCCAGAGTGCATGACCTGGTCATGACCAAGTGTCTCTCGAGGAGCTGGACTTCGGGAAAATGGTGTGCTGTCGGATTGTTTTGACAGGAACACCACTGATCCTTCAGTTAGGTTTGCCATCAACTTCCCAGGGAGAGTGGATGTGCAGGAGCGAGTCTCGCTTCCTGCTCCGATGGGAATGACAACAGGAAGGCCAGGAGCCTTGACCATATCTGTCACTTGATTTTGAAAACATGTTTGAATGACATCAGTTCTGGGAGACTGTTTGAAATAAATTTTCTCGGTAATATTTTTATTGCATAAAGAGGTTTATAATCAAGAGTTATCCATTTAATCTTCTGAGTGGCACCCCTAAGCTGCTACTTTAAGAATTGAGTAATTTATTCTTATAGTTATTACTTAAGTTTTTTCTGAAAGTAATATTGAACTATGGTTATTACTGAACTATTACAATCAGATTTTATGGCTTCGATACCATCCATGTGCTGTTCTCCTCAAATAAAGAGAATCCCAGAAAAACCCATGATCTGAACATTAACAGCAGTATCTTTGTCCCTAACTTTTTATTTTTTTAATCAGCAATACTAAAACTGTCTTAACCATGGTCAGGGTCATCTATTTATTTTCATATCCCTTTTAGATGACTACAAATACAACACATGATTATTAATGACAGTACAAAAACTCTAAAAATATCTGAGCCCTGGGTTACTCCCCTTCCGAAACATCCCTAATAATTCACCTGTCTCTGTGATAAATGATTCGTATCAGGGTCCAAAGTCAGTCTTCAGGATACAGACTCACCCTTCAGGCAAAAACATTCTGTAATAGAGAAAGAACTAAAAGGAAAACCAAATGTGTACTTGTGTAAATTTATTTTATACTTTCAATTTTTATATTTTGTCTGTAGATATCTAGAGCAAAGTTGACATTTACTCTGAACCACCGGCAATAAAAAAATCATGACTTTCATCCACTTTACAGCTTATCAAACTCGTATTACAGATGCCATTTCATTTAATCTTGCCAACGGTCCTGTGTGATTGCTACTGTTATCACATCGGTCTTCTGGAGATGGTAGAGTGGGTATTTTGCAGGGCTAACTGGACCTCCCAACAGAAGATGCAGTTGGAACCAGCACCCCTTGACTATAGATCTTTCTGTGTTCTTTCTACCATACCATTCTACCTCAAATATTTAAAGAAATAGTTGTTGCAAAATAGGGCATTATTCTCTCCATAAACCACTATATTGTATTAGTTTAATAGGGCTTTCATAACAAATTACTGCAAACTAGGTGACTTAGACATTTATTTCTTTCAGTTCTGGAGGCGAGAAGTCCAAAATCGAGGTGTTGGTAAGGTGGAGATTCTGCCGAAGGCCCCAGGGGAGAGCCCTTTATTGTCTCTTGCAGCTTCGAGGGGTTCCTGGTATTCTTTAGTTTGTAGCAATATAACTCCAATTGCTGCCTCTGTCTTCACATGACTCCTTCCTAAGTGTCTGAATGTCCTTTCCTGTCTCTTGTAAGGACACTGACATTCGATTTAGGGCCCACTCTCATCTAGGATGATCTCATCTTGATATTTATCTTAATTACCTCTGCTAAGATCCTGTTTCCACATGAGGTCATTTTCTCAGGTTTCAGGTAGACATGCATTTTGGGGGGATCCAGATCCACATGTTATGACTTTGTATCTTATTTCAGTTCTAATAGGAAAATGAAAATGCTGGTTAGAATTACAATCAAATTAATGAATATGGTTTGAGTCCTGATATTTTTAATGGGCAACCGATTGCCCAAATCTTACAATTGGAGTCTCTTATGAGCTCCAGAATTGTGTGATTTTTGAATCTCTGTCATAAACCAAGGAGTGAAATATACCAATTCCCCAGTTCCAGTGGGGCAGTATTTTATAGTCTGCACTAAGAGTTGGTGCCCATATGTTGGAACTTTTCATAAATTGCTGCATATTTGCCTTACAGTCAAAGAGAAAGATAGGAGACATCACGTGTTTCCTGTTGCTAAGATGCCTACAGAAATGTGAAACATGGCCCTGACCTTCAGGCCCATACGATGGACACTGCTGGGTGGACAGACTGAGCAGGGAATGATTTCATCAGGGCTTCCTGGAAGGTGAGCTGATCAACTAGTGATTCTCAAATCCTTATCATAGGAATCCCATAGAGGGATCCACGGGAATCCTATAGACGGATCTCTTTTCATTTTATTAAAAAAGATTTCTTTTTCTTTTAAAGGTGTTATTTATTTTATTTTTAGAGAGGGGAAGGTAGGGAGAAAGAGAGAAATAGAAATATCAATGTATGATTGCCTCTCCTGCTCCCCCCACTGGGGACCTAGCCTGCAACACAGGCATGTGCCCTGACTGGGAATTGAACTGGCGACTCTTTGGTTTGCAGGCCAGCCCTCAATCCATTGAGCCACATTAGCCAGGGCTCTCTTCATTTTTATTCTGTCTGCAGTGACTGGGGCAGAATGAAGGAGTGGTTGGCAATGGGTCTTGAGTGAAGATAATGCTCTTATCAACATATCAACCAACACATTGGTTAGGGTCTGATGAAAACAAAGCATTTAAATAAGCAGCTGACATGCTAATCTAAGCTTAATAGAATTTAAACTGAAGTTGATAACTTCAATTCAATTTTACTTGCTAAAGTATTTGTTTGATGTAAAACTAATATATAATATATAAGAATATATATTAGTTTTTATAAACTAATACATAATACATAATATTAATACATGAAACTAATACAGAATATAGAAATAAAACTAATATATATAAAACTAATATACACCATACATTAGTTATATATTACCAATATTATATAAATATAAAACTAATACTTGCTATTTCAATCCAGTTAACTTAAGTTGAAATAATTGTGTTATATAAAACTAAAATATACATGATGGGGCAAAAACAGGTTCACAGTTGTGAATACACAAAATAGAGAGTTTATTCTTATATTATAAGTTATTGGTATTATGTTCCACATGAACAACTATAAACCTACTTTTCCCCATTCTCTCTCTATATATATAACATATATATTAGTATACGTGTTATTGATATAATTAGTATATATAATATAAAACCAATATTTACTGCTTTTTTGAAAGTGAATATATGTAATCCCGGAAAGCAAAAACAAACAAATCTTCAGTTTTATTACCTTAAAGTAACGACTGCAGCTTTATCTACTGTCTCCTTTTATCCTCTGTACCCTCTAAAAACATAACTTTGAGGCCCTGGCTGGTGTAGCTCAGTGGATTGAGCGTGGGCCTGCGAACCAAACAACCACGGTTCGATTCCCAGTCAGGGCACATGCCTGGGTTGCAGGCCAGTTCCCAGCAGGGGACCTATGAGAGGTAACCATACATCAATATTTCTCTCCCTCTCTCCTTCCCTTCCCCTCTAAAAGATAAATAAATAAGTCTTTAAAAATATAACTTTGCACCCTGCCATATTTTTTAAAAATAAAATTGTAGATATTTTATGTTTAGTAGTTTTTATAAATATTATTTTAGTGAAAGCTCGCCAAGGATAGAGTTTCCATTAGGGTTTACCCATTTGGACATTTAAATTGTTTCAAATTCATTTGTTATGATAAATAATACTCACATGCATTATATTTTGGTGAGGGTCTGTCCCCAAAAGCAAATATCCTTATCTCTAGTTTTGTTTTTATTACCCTTTCTTGATTATGTTGATTATATGCCAGTTTATGTTCCTGTGATAGAATTTAGCTCACTCACTGAACTGGATCTTTGCTAGCATGCGATGCTAACAGCAGCAAAATACTTTTCAATAATTAATAGTTTGATCAAGAAAATAATCAGAATCCTATTTTACTTGTAGTTATCATTTCTTTGCTTGCATGCAAAGGTGACATTTTTTATCTCCTTTGAAGGCAAATTATTTTTAAATTGCTTATGCCTGTTATGGGCTGCATTGTTTTCTCCCAGAATTCATCTGCTGACACCCTAAGCCCCAGCACCTCAGGATGAGACTGAATTCAGAGACAGGGCCTCTAAGGAGGTATTGAGGTAAGATGAGGGCTCCTGGGTGGGCCCTGATCCCGTCTGGCTGGTGTCTTTATCAGAGAGGGTGATTAGGGCACTGACAGCACAAAGACCTAGAGACAACCCCTTGAGGACACACCAGGAAGGAGGAGGCCCTCTGAGAGCAGGGGAGAGAGGCCTCAGAAGGAAGCGGACCTGCCAGCACCTTGATCTTGGACTTCTAGCTTTCAGAACTGTGAGAAAATAAATTAATTTTGCTTAAGCCAGCTGGTCAGTGGTATTTTGTTCTGGCAGCTCTGGCAAAGTAATACAATGTTCCTTGCGGATTTACTTATTAGGATCTGAAGGCTTTTCTTAGTACTTGGAACAAAGTCTTTTCTTTTATGTTAAACACCGTTTCCTTTTTGCATCTGTGGCAGTGTGATTATTTGCCTCTTTCATATTTTCTTAATTTTTGAACTTACATGTGTACATTGACTCTTTCCCCACAACTATTCATCTTTGCCTTTGTGCTTTTTTTCTCTAGTACTTCAAAGCTTAGAAAGTCCTTCTCCCTTAAGGGATTTGGCGCATTGTCAGTTCTATTTTTTATTAGTTTTTCAGCAGTTTGATGTTGACCTGTATAATGCGTTTGAGAAAATGCAGACTCACAGAACTGGGTGAGCTTCAAATTCGCAGAGCAGAGTTTTCTTTAAGAATTCCGTGCCCGGACCGGGACTCAGCCATCTTTATTGGCAGTGACCCATTTAAGACAAGAGTTATTTTCAGTGGCTCTGGCTTCATTTTGAAGATGTTTGTTGTCAAAATGAAACGGTAGCATCATTTTTAAAAACCTTGATTTCATCAATATCAGCAGTTATAAATACAAAGAACCTAAATGCAGACAATACCCGTCGCTCTCTGAAATATTTTTCGTGTCTTTGTAATCCCATGGGAATCTTGTTTGAAGTGATGAGCATGTTGTCTTGCAAGATGAAAGAAACACCCCCCTCTGGTTTTCTGTATTTTCACTTGTGAGTCTTGTGCTAAGGCATAATTTAAAGTTTTCTTTTAAGAATCATGTTATCCAAAGTTTCTATCACTTTTTTCTTTGAAGCTATTTCTAGAGCTTATTTAGAAATCTCTCTCTTTTTCCGCAGCTCTGTGTTCTATTTCGTTTTATTAGGTTATTTCGTTTGTTTAGTCTTGCCCTCGGATCTGTTACAGTGGTCATCTCTCCAAGGCACCACTTGTCATTTCCTTTGTTTGAGGTATTCACTTCAACATATAAAACTGTTTTCCCTCGCGAGGTAAAATTATCCTACTTGGTTGTAATTTCTCTTATGTCAATGATTAACAGTAAAAATATCACCTGCAAAATTACTTTAAATATTTGAATGGCTTCTCTGAAGAGGTGAAGGGTAAATATCTCTTACATTTTTATTGATATATTTTGTGTATGACATTGTGTAAGTTAAAGGTGTACAGCAGGGTGTCAAACTCACTTTCCCCGGGGGCCACATCAGCCTCACAGTTGCCTTCAAAGGGCCGAATGTAATTTCAGCTCTCTAACAGTTAAGGAGTTGTTACGTCTATGCAGTCCTAAAGTATTTCAGCCCTTTGAAGGCAACAGCAGGGCTGATGTGGCTCCTGGTGAAAATGAGTTTGACACCCCTGGGGCACAGGGTCTTGATCTGATGCCTTTATGTTGCAGTGCCTTTGCTATTGTAACATTAGCCAGCACCTCCATCATGTCACGTGATTGTAACTTTTTTTAGTGTTCAGAACAACTCAGTTCTAGTCTCCTAGCACATTTAGTCTTT
Organism: Carollia perspicillata; assembly: GCA_004027735.1. Taxonomy (NCBI): domain Eukaryota; kingdom Metazoa; phylum Chordata; class Mammalia; order Chiroptera; family Phyllostomidae; genus Carollia; species Carollia perspicillata. The sequence continues at coordinate 17,103 of PVKM010016211.1, forward strand.
GTAATACAGTTCAGTTGTCTACAATCGCTGCACTGTGTACTTTGCTTTCCAGGATTTGTTCAGCTACTTGTTTGAGTTTGTCCTGAGCATCTTCTCACTCCCCGCCCCCAGCTCCTGGTACCCACCATCCCAGTCTTTGTTTCTATGAGTTTGACAGTTTTAGATTCTACATGTAAGTGATATTGTACAGTATTTGTCTTTTTTCGTCTCACTTACCCCACTTAGTATATCCAGGTTGTTGCAAATGGCAACATTGGCTGAACAGTGTTCCGTTGTGTGTGTATGAGGTCTGTCTGGAAAAAAGTCCGGCCATTGTTAATATAACAAGAATAGTTCGCACACACTGATGTCACCTGGCAGCCAAGGAGAGTGGACTGGAATGCGCATGTGGGAACAATGATGACTTCATTGTACTAGTCAGTGGGGGTGGTAGACTCCATTGAGTGGGCATGTGCACCATGTGGCCATTGGTGCACCATGTGGCATTCAAAATGACTGAGTGAGAAGAGCAACAAATCTGCCTCAAATTTTGTGTGAAGCTTGAACATTCCTCCATGGGAACTATTCAGATGATTCAGAAGGCAGCAGCTATGGGCAACGGGTGACTGGCAGCTTCACTACAACAACATGCCCACTCATGCATCACGTCTCATGCAGAGTTTTTTGGTGAAACATTAAGTCACGCAGGTGACTCAGCCTCCCTAAGCCCCAATTTGGTGCCCTGTGACTTCTGGCTTTTCCCAAAACTAAAATCACCTTTGAAAGGGAAGAGATTTCAGACCGTTGATGAGACTCAGGAAAATATGACAGGACAGCTGATGGTGATTGGGAGAACTGTGTGAGGTCCCAAGGTGCCTACTTTGAAGGGGACTGAGGTGTCATTGTCCTATGTGCAGTGCTCCTTGCTTCTTCAGTAAATGCCTCTGCTTTTCATAGTACATGGCTGCATACTCTCTGGATGACCTCTTATGTCTCTCACACCTTCTTTATCCATTCATCCATAGTGGGATGTATCTTGGCTATTGTGAGAAATGCTTCAATAAATACCAGAGTGCATATATCACTTTGATAACTGGTTTCCATCTCCTTTGGATATATACGGGATTCCTGGATCATGTGCTGGTTCTATGAATTTTTTGGAGAACCTGTTTTCCATGCTAGTGTTTGTACAAGCATAAAATCCCATCAACAGTACACAAGTGTTTTCCTTCCTAGAAATCTTGGCCAACACTTGTCCTTCCTTTCTTGTTACAATGTTTTTATTAGTAGAGTTTACTGACATACAGGTATATTGATAAGATGGACTCATTTGGCAGTGATTTCCTGTACACCCACTACAAGCGGGCGTTCTGAAGTTTGGGAACACAGGCGGTTTGTAGAGTGTGGACCCTGACCGATCAGAATGGGCGCTGGCTGTTCTGGAGCAAAGTCTCAAGGTTCCCTGCTGCCCCTTCAGTTGCCAGATTGAGGGTCCCAGGGAAAATCTCAGGAAAGCTGCAGCTTGTTGAAGTGTTGTAATATTCTAGCAAGTGGTATGGCCTTTTCAGACTGGAAGCCTACTCCTGGCATTATTGTGATATAGAAGATTAGTGAATATGAATCAAATGGATCCTCACCTATAAGCATCAATGGATGAATGTGGGAGAGCACAGGAGGAAGTCACAGATGCTCTGGAAGAATTATGTCCAGAGGAATCCCAAAGAAAACTAGGAACAGTGCTATTTGAGACTGAGGGTGAGGACCACAGTGAGAAAAGACCTCGTCGGGGAGGTGACCTTGCTAAGTTTTGGAAGCTGAGCAAATGTTCATGAAGGTTTGAAGGGGGAGGGTGAATCATGAGCAAAGATTGAGCCCTAACTTTGTAGACTGTTGTCATCATTAGATGTATTATTACTGCGAGTAGGTCTGCCCCTGAACTCATGTCGTTTGAGATTACAGATGTGTCTCATTAACAGCAGCTGAGGTTGATGGTTGACCCATAGCATACTTCTCCAGAATTTCTTTGTCATCTAGATTTTCTGTTCCCCTGGCCTCGTTTCCAGTAGAACTCTGGTCAAGTCTAATTCCTGAGGAAAGCAGACAGAGCACCGCCTTGAACACCAGGCCCCATTACTGTGCCCCTCACGTTTTCAGCCCTCCATTAACTGTGAATGAAGGGCGTGATTCCCATCCAGAATGCTGCTGCAACTAAGAAGAAAGCTCTACCTTTTGCCCAGAATAACCTCTAAATCTGCACTCTTGTTGTCTTCGTGATCAAGTACAAATGTGGCATTGCTGATTTCTTAGAATGTTCAAATCCGATTAAATATTTTTTTGAAGAGAGATGGGGGAGAAAGAGAAAGTGTGCATTCCCTCAAACGAGAAGCCAGGCCACGGAATGTGATTACTGCTGAATGTTATTGTGGTTGGCAGGATAATCACCCCTGCAAAGATGCATACGTTCTAATACTCAGAACCTAGGAGCATCTCACCTTTCATGGCAAAAGGAACTTTGAAGATGTGATTGGGTCAAGGATCCTGAGGTGGGAGTGTTTGCCTAGAATACCTGGCTGGACACAGTAAAATTACAAGGTTCCTTTAAGTGGAAGAGGGACACAGGAGTGTCAGCGTCAGATTGACTGAATGTGTGAGAAAGACTCCACCAAAGATTCCGGTTTTGCACTTGAAAAGGGACCATAAGCCGAGGAGGACTAGGAAAGAAAGCAGGAGGCCCCGCCCAGCTGGGAAGGGCAAGGGAGCAGTTTCTTTAGAGCCGCCAGAGGAAGCCCAACATCTTCATTGTATGCCAGGGAGCCTGACCTTGGACTTCTGACCTCAGAACTGTGAGATAGTCAATTTGGGTACAGTTACCAGGTTTGTGGTAATTGCAGCAGTAGGAAACTGATATAAGTACATTTGGTGTTAAGTGGCAACTACCGATCGTGTACCCTCTAGGCCCAAAGCTAACCCTAATGTCCCTCTCCCCTCCTGCTCCAGCCCATGGTACCCACTATACTCTGCAGAAAACACTTCCAAGGTTTTTATCAGAAAAGCTAAGTGAAGTAAGTCAGACAGGAAAAGTCGAGAAGGTAGGATTTCACTCATTTGTGGTATATAAAAACTGAAAGCACGTGAACAAACACGGCAAACAGACAAACAAAAACTCGTGGATACGATTCATCAACACAGACAACAGTGTGGTGTTTATAGAGGGAGGGGGTGGGGGTTATAAAAGGTAAATACGCCAAATCTATGATGACAGAAAAAGGCTTGACTTTGGGTGGTAGGCACACAACGCGATATTACAGATGATGAATCATAGAGTTTTACCCTTGAAACCTGTATTGTATCATTAACTGATGTCAAACCAATGAATTTAATTTAAGAAGCAAATAATATTTATTATACAAAACATACGTGGGCTAAAGATACACCTATATCCAACTACCCAGATATATTCTAATATTTTTAATGCATGTGATGTTTATGTTCTTAAAATATCTAAATAACATATACATCTCACTATTTTGTTAGATCTCAAACAGGCTTCAGGGCTTTTTCCCTTCTCCTCATCTGGCTCAAAAATTCCGTGAGGGGAGGGACTAAGTCTGGTTGCCTTCTCTGTGTCTCCCTCGATACTTCGGGGACTGATGTGTGTGTACAGTCCTGCCCCCCATCACTTCGGCGGGTTGACCCGTGTGTGGGTCTGGCTGTAACACTTACAGGCTTTCGTAGCTCAGCAGTCCCGTCTTTTCAGTGTGGTGGATAAGTGGGCTTGCAGGTGCTGATTCAGATTTAGAAAAGAGATCCAGGAAGATGAAGTAAATACCAACCTCATACTTAACAGTGAGCCATGGAGCTGTCAGGTGGATCACAGGTTTTCACCAACCTTCCTCCTTTCCTCATAGCAGAAAATCCACACAGGGAGCCAAATCCTCGACAAGGAGGTTGCTTGGCAAACACAGAATCAGTGCAAATGACGTTTTTTTGCTTCTTTTTAATGCTCAGGGGCCTGACCTGACTGGAATCCCCATCTGCCATCCTCTCCTGTGTAGTGCTGGGTTGGACAACAAAAGCTCATGGAAAATGTCATTTTTGTATAACCCTGAAAAGAAACCTACCTTCAGTACTTGTTTATTAGGTTCAGTAATGCCATTTCAATAATTGCACATGTGTTTCTTATTCACGGAGGAGAAGCATTAGTTCTCTTTAAGGTTCTTTCAAATTAGGAGTTGGTTTTACATTTTACCTCCTAGAGTTTTTTTTTAAAGATTTTATTTATTTTCAGAGAGATGATAAGGGAGGGAGAAAGAGAGGGAAAGAAACATCAATGAGTGGTTGCCTCTTGCATGCCCCTACCAGGGACCTGGCCCACAACCCAGGCACGTGTCCTGACTGGGAATCAAACCAGCGACCCTTTGGTTCACAGGCTGGCGCTCAATCCACTGAGCCACCAATCAGGGCTTACTTCCTGGAGTTTTGATGGGGCTTTCCTTGTCACCAAACATCTGAGCCTATCTTTGTTAATACTGTTTTCATAAAATTGGCTATTTAAAACGGAACCTGTTGGGTGAAAATCCAGGTGTCAAAGTTTCTAGAATGTTATAGCAAGCAGTGGTGAGGCTTTAGGACTACAGAATGCTGGACTCCATCGGAGCCTGTTATTTTCAAATCTCTTAGGATCATCCAGTCCATCCCAGGGATGAGGGATTTCTCAATGTGAGATAGAAGCAGGACACGCCTTGGGTTTCCAGACTACTCATTGTGCCCTAGGGGTTGGGTACCTTCCTGGTGAGAAGATCCACTGTGACTTGTTCCCACCGTTCTGAGTATCCAGCAGCCCTGCTTCCCTCTCCAGCTCACCTGTCTTTCCATGCAGTCACTGATTTCATGGAGACATCGAATAGTGCCCACCATGGCTGACACCTATTCACCCTAGCTACTTGCCCAGTGAATTAACGTTCCCCTATGTGAAGTGAAGAAAAGAAAACTGGGACTGGAAATGTCACGCCAGCTTGACAAAAACAACGCTACTTGTGTGAACAAGGAAGGATGTTCCCCATCACCTTGTAGCCTGTCACACTGACAAGCTCAGCGGCTTATTTATTTTTCCACGCAATTCTTTTCAACCAGTGTTTATGAAGCACCTGTTCTGAGTAAAATATGTATTTTAGAACAATGTAAAACTGGGTGTATTTTCCTGTCTCGACTATCTGCCAACGTGCAGCAGGGAAGCTTGGCTTTAACACTGAGTTGCTGTGTGGTTGTGTGTGGGCTGAGCATTTACTGTACAGCAGGTTCTCCACCCCACTCTTTTCGTCCATTATTTTATTTAATTCCTGACATATACGATGAGATGGAAATTATTACCATTTTCCTTTTGAGAAAGTGGAAGGATGGCAAAGTTAAATAATTTCCTAAAACTCCATAACTGATGTTATCATGCTTTCAATGAAGGTCTGTTTTAGAATCTTTTGGTTTTCATCTCTCCATGGGTGTACCCAGTATAATTAAAGTTCCATGCAGGGAGGGTCTTCATGTCATTACTTACTACTGGAACTTTCATACTTACCACCAGTTCCCAGTAGGTGTGATATATAAATGACTTGTGGAAAGAAAAAGAAAGAAATGAAAAAAAAATAGAGGGAGAAAAGATACTAGGGAAGGAAGAAAAGAGGGAAAATGGCCTCTCAAAATACTCTTTGCCTTCAAGCAGTTCAAGCATGTCTTCTATAGAATATAATGAATTTGTATACTTGCTTATTGTATACAGGAGTATGTAAATGTTTCATTATTGAAAAGCTTCACTCTATAGGTGAATATTTGTGAATGTGTTTGTGTATAGGTATGTGGGTATGTGTGTACATATAGGCATATATAATACAGATGGCATCATATGCATATATTTTCTTGAGTATCTGAAAATTTTGCTGGACTGTAGTTACTTGAGTATATGTGATGTCATCTATATTTTTTGAAATACTTTTGGCTAAGCCCATATGCAGAGATTAAAACCATTTGCCTTAATGACTGAATGACTGAAGGAATATAAAGCAAATTAAATCAGAAATCCCGGCTTTTGCTTGGCTGGTGTGGCTGAGTGGATTGAGCGCCAGCCTGTGAACCAAAGAGTCACTGGTTTGATTCCCAGTCAAGGCACAGGCCTGGGTTGTGGGCCAAGTCCCCAGTATGGGGTGTGCAAGAGGCAACCACTCATTGATGTTTCTCTCCCTCTCTCCCTCCCTTCCCCCTATCTAAAAATAAATAAATAAAACTTTAAAAAAAAGAGAGAAATCCCTGTTTCTTGTAGATACCATTTTTGTTTTGCTTCAAATCACCCATTGGATACTTTTGTTGGAGCATTTTGTTTATTCATTTTTTTTCTTTGTTGTAATGTTAGTTAGATTTTAATGAGAAAAACAGAAAATGGGCTTTGACATAAAGGATCTACTTCAAAGGAGCTATTCACAACAACCAGGAAAATATTTTGGACATAAGTGTGTTTTAACAAGTGTAATTTTCTCCCCAGACCACAATGATATGAGTAGCATTGGGATTTTTCTATGTGGATGCAATTCATTTATTTCATGAAAACAATAGTTCTTTTAATGACATGGAAATTCATTTGAAAGCATTATCAACTGTCATATACGTTTTTGGCAAACAAATTTTCTATATAAAATTCCTTGATACTTCTTTGAAAAACAGTCATTTTTGCATCTATTCTGTAAATAATTCTGCCTAAATTGCTTGGAGAAAAAAGAGATAAAGCAATCTAAGAGCTGCAGGCTTGAAAAATGGCTCTTTTTGAAACATCAATTTAATTTTCAAACCTTGAGTATTGCTTTTAGTTTATATTTTGCTTTAAAGGCAGTTACATAAATTTTTCTCATTATGATATATAGTTGGAATAAATGTTAGATGGGTGGCAGTGGCTGGGGGTGGAGGGATCAAGCAACATGGAAAAAGGACTCATGGATGCAGACAACAGTGCAGTGATTGGACGGGAGGGGAGCAGGTGAAGATGGATGGGGGTGGAAGGGGTAAATGATGATGGGAAAATACAGTACCAATAAATTATTTAAAATTCTTAAAAATTAAAAAAATATGCAGTTGAGGAGAAAGTAAGGAGGACAGGGAGACTCACCAGACTGAGGGGTGAGCCTGGGTATTTAGAGAAGTGTCACGAAGGATATATTGGATTTGACTTTCCATAAAGACTGAGTGGACACATGTTCTGGTTTCTCCACATCCTGGCAAGCATGTTGTCCTCTGTTTCTTTGATCACAGACATGCTAACAGATGTGAGGTAGCATCTCCTTCGTGACATTGAGCATCTTTTCATATGCTGTTGATTATTTGCATGTCTTTTTTGGAGAAAAGTCTATTCAAGCCCTTAGCTTTTTTTTTTTAACTTGGGCTATTAGGTTTTTTTTCCACTGTTGAGTTATAGGTTTCACTTATGTACTTTAGAAATTCACCCCTTTCAGATATGTAGTTTTTAAATAGTTTTTCCCACTCCTTAGGTTGCCTTTTCACCCTACTTATTGTTTTGTTTCTTGAAGTGATAATAGCACTCACAGGTTGACTGAAGCATCATTCATAACAGCCAAGATGTAAAACAAGCTAAGTGCCCATTGATCAATGTGAATGGGTAAATAAAATGTGATTCATACATACAATGAAATATTATTCATTTTTTTAAAAAAGAAGCAAATATTGCAAGATGTGATGACACAGATGAACCAGGGGAACATTAGTTATGCTAAGTGAAAGTGGCCAGTCATCTCACAGTTCCACTTATGTGAGGAATTAAAATAGTCAAAACTCCAAGAAGCAGGAAGGGGGAAATGGGTGCAATCAATGGGTCTGAGGTTCATTTATGCCCGAGGAAGTCCTAGAGATCTAGGGAACAACACTTCGCCTAGGGTTAACAACACTGCTGTGCACGTAAGAGTCTGCTAGGCGCGTAGAGCTTATGTCAAGTGTTTTTACCCCGAGAAAATAATTATTCTGAAAAATGTAACAAAGAGGTCATAGAAGAGCACTTTCTTGAATGTATTCAAGAGTATCTACAAAAACAAAATAAAAAAAAGAATGGGTGGGTTTAGAGAAATAAAATTAGAGGTAATACATGAAAATTTACATTACTTGGGCCAGAGATACTGTGGACACCAGACACAGGTGAAGATAAAACCCATTCTTCGTGGCTCTCATGTTAATGTGGCACAAATCCACAGCAGCGCTGTCAAATCCACACAGGGATGCTTGAGAACTTTTCATAGCTGAGAACAGCAATGAAAAGATTTCATTTGCAGGACTCTGTAGAAGACTGAGATTTGTTCTGGTTTGGCTTTAATTATTAAATCAAGAGTTTTTCATTTATTCCTAATACATAACTAAGTATAGAATTTTACTCCAGTTCCTCCCCTAATTGCCTGCAGTAAATGATTAGGCTCATTGCGCTCAGATCACCTTCGTTCCTCCTCTCTCAGGTTTCCTCCAAATTGATCCTCTTAATGACCTTAACAGTGGGAGGCTTTTGTTTATATCCTACAACTTTAAATCCTACAACTTTAAATCCTGCAAGAAGGAGAAATAAAAACACAGATTTTAAGTAGCATAACATGTTTTCCTTTCTCCTTTTTATATTCCTTTAATTGTGTTTTGTTAATATAATTACAAGTGCCTTCTAAAATATTAATGCATTTGTTTGCTTTGACTTTGAAATCTCATTCTTAACCTTACATTAACTTCAGCATTTAGAGTTTACAGAATATTTTTCTTCATTTTCTTTTTATGTGTATTTATGTAAAGAAAGTATATGAGGAAATGTATTAATGTCACTTATAATATTTAATTCAAGCAAAAGAAATGAGGAATCTGATTTGGAAGGCAACAACGGCCAAGATTAATAACAGCGTCCTGCAGTTTGGGGGAAGGGGAGCCCTTGTCTGGGAGCTGAGCAATCTGAGTGTGGTCTGATGTGCCTGCTGCGTAGCTACGTGATCTCATTCAACCATGGTGCACTTTAGGGTCTCATTTTAAAGAGCCACCAAATTAAAATTTGCACTGAATGATTTTCCTGGTTTCTTCCAGTTCAGAAATTTTAAAGTTCACCTTAAACTGGTTTCCCTTTCCATTGGGTGACCACTTCAAGAAACATTTTAGGGAATCAAAATAATTGAAAGTATGTGAGAGAGAGGTAAGATCAAAGTGTGTAAACATGGTTTCTGACAATAAATTGAAAAATACTAGAGAAACAACAACAGCTACTTTTCTGGGGCATAGTTTTGTGGGAATGATGATTTGATTAGTGCACATTAGGATAATACTGTTACTGCAACCTAACGCTCAACATAGGTAAAGTGGCAGTGCCCGGGAATGAATGGGCCAGGGATTTTATTCTGACTCAGACTCTAAATAGGCAGCAAATGAAACATCTGTGGGCCTTGATTTCTATCCTTCAAATAAAAGATTTGGAGTAAATGACTCAAGCTTTTTTTCCTACCTCTAGCAGAAATCCAAGACAGAAAGTTAATTCAAATCAGCATCAAGAAAACCAAAGGGCAAGCCAAGCTCTGTTCTAGCTGACCATGTTTAGTAAATCAAAGATTAGTCCTTGTGTATTTTCAGCGCGGGTTTGAATGAGCTGTACTCTGCGTCAAGGCCCAGGGATTCAAAAATAGATCCCAGAAAGCCAAGTCCAGAGAGGGAAATGCACAGATGCGTGCTCAGTGCCATGGGATCGTTACTTTCTTAGAAACATGAGCAACCTGCCTTATAACCAGAGACTTAGTTCATTGCAACTAAGAATAAACTGACAGTAGCCAGAGGGGAGATGGGAGGGAATAATGGGAGGAAAAGGGGGAAGAGTTTTCAGGAACATGTATATAGGACACATGGACAAAACCAAAGAGGGGTAGGATCAAAGGAAGGAGGTGGGGATGGCTGGGGTGGGAGGGAGTGGTGAGGGAATATGGAGACAACTGTAC